>CAUYON010010053.1:0-51966 GCA_963573935.1 Arctocebus calabarensis | reverse complement strand
TAAACTACCTGCGTCCACATCTCTGTACTGGGCTCCATGTTCAGGGGATAAGATACTGCAGTAATAGTTTTTTGGTTTTTTTTTAATTTTTATTTATTTATTTATCTTTTTGAGACAGAGCCTCAAGCTGTCACCCTGGGTAGAGTGCTGTAGCATCACAGCTCACAGCAACCTCCAATTCCTGGGCTCAAGCGAGTCTCCTGCCTCTGCCTCCCAAGCAGCTGGGACTACAGGCACCCGCCACAATGCCCGGCCACTTTTTGGTTGCTTCCGTCATTGTTGTTTGGTGGGCTCGGGCTGGGTTCGAACCCGCCAGCTCAGGTGTACGTGGCTGGCGCCTTAGCTGCTTGAGCCACAGGCGCTGAGCCTGCAGTAATAGTTTTTGTTTGTTTGTTTTTGTAGAGACAGACTCTTCACTTTATTACCCTCAGTAGAGTGCTGTAGAGTCACAGCTCACAGCAACCTTCAACTCCTGGGCTTAGGCAATTCTCTTGCGTCAGCCTCTGGAGTAGCTGGGGCTCCAGGTGCCCGCCGCCACGCCGGGCTATTTTTTGATGCAGTTTGGCCGGGTCAGATTTGAACCCACCACCCTGGGTATATGGGGCCGGTGCCCTACTCGCTGAGCCACAGGCGCTGCCCCAGTAATAGTTTTTGAATGCAAGAGTGATTCAACTACAGTAGACAATTTCAAAGCAATTGAAGAAGCATTTTCTGCCAAGTACTTAGAAAATATTATTAAAACTTATTTTCAACTATGAATAGTTTATAGGAAAAAATGAATAGTTTATAGATTTATTTTGTTTATGCTGTTTAATTTTTTTTTTAAATTAGGTTCTCATTTGTATGGGTAATATCTATTTACGAAAGGATAACTTGGGTGTGCATACTTAAAATTACCAAGGTGATTTTTCTCTCTTGGAACTCGTTTGCCTGTTAGGCCCTAATTATTCCAGGCTGTGTGACCTTGACCAGACCAAGGCACTTGGCTTCTTGTCCCACATGTGAAGTGAGTGAGCTGGATGGATACTCTCTGAAGTGCGGGTCAAGGCTGAGGTTCTGCAGGTCTGTGTGCAGGGCCAGACTGTAATTACCAGGAGCAAAACAGTTTTAGTTAGAGGTGGGGGCCACCTCCCCGACCAGAGGCCTGAGGCCCATGAGGCCTAAGCTTCAGGGCCCTGCACTGGCCCCTTGCCCGGCTCTGGGCAGGGCCTTGCCGTATGTTCATGTGGTTACTGCTTTTCTAAAGTGCACACTCAGAATACAACTTTTTGTTTTTCTGGATAAAAGTCCCTAGATTCTCATAAGCTGCAGGCCTGGATCTACCCAGCCCTGTCCTGTGCCCTAAGTGGACTCTGGCATCACACTGTGACCACAGTCTAGCTGCCATGGCTACAGCCTGAGGGTCCTTGGGGACAGCTGCAGCCTTCACTGCCCACTGACTTACTGTGCAGATAAACAAGGGTGCATTCAGGATGACTCTGTCTTCAAAGCCCCCGAAGTCCTTGCACTGCTGAAGTCTTTTGGATTTTAGAGTCTGGCTTCAAGCTTTACTTAGCACATTTTAATATAAACTGTGTCTTCCTGAAATAGTTCTAACCAAAGCTAGGTCATGCTTGTTAGGTAGGCTATTGGCCTCAGAAATGCTTCAGATGTATCAGCATCACAGTATTTATTTATTTATAAAGTTTACTATTTGTTTATTGAAGACTGGTTTTTGCTCTGTTGCTCAGACTGGAGTATAGTGGCATGATCATAGCTTGCTGCAACCTGAATATTCCAGGCTCAAGCAATCCTCCCACCTTAGCCTCCTCAGTAGCCATGACTACAAGTGTAAACCACTGTGCCTGGCTAAGTTTTAAAATTTTTGTAGAGACAAGGTCTTGCTGTGTTGCCCTGGTTGGTCTACTTACCATTAAGTGCTAGGCACCATGTTAAGAACTTTAATTTCATTGGTTTATTTACCCCTCTGAAAATGTTGTAAAGTATTATCCCAATTATACAGATGAAGAAAAACCAAGACTCAGAGAGGTTAAGAAGCTTGCCCAAAGTCACACAGTGAGGAAATGGTGAAGTACAAATTCAAACAAATGTCTTTGATCTTAACTACTGTATGATCTTATTTCTAAAGGCAGGTATACCTTCCTGGCAAAATGTCCACAAGCTCTTGGCATTGACACATTTGAGGGGCAACATTGGTTTTCAAGTTGAGATCTTGATATGCTTTTAAAAACTCACTCCCATTTTTGTCTTCATGTTTTATAAGTACCTATTATGCCATGTATAATGCAGTGGCACCATCCACTCATTCTGCCATTCCTCCACACATCCATCCACCCATCCAACTCACCTGTCCTACGGTCCTCCAGGCCCTACTCACACTTCCATTTCCATGACATATCACCTTTTATAACATTTCCTACATTCAGAATAACTTCCCCTCTTCTCTACTCATCCAAATATTATCAGCTCTTGCATCAGGTTCAAATTCTTCATCTTCCCAAAATCTTCTCTCATTGCATTAACCTGAAAACGCTCAGGCTAACTCTGGATTGGATGTGATATTAAGAACACGATGGATTGGATGTAAAATTAAGAACACAAGACTTGGCCAGGAGCAGTGGTTCACACCTGTAATCCTATAACTCTGGGAGGCTGAGGTGAGAGGATCACTTGAGCTTAGGAGATCGAGACCAGCCAGAACGAAAGTGAGACCCTATCTTTATTAAAAATAGAAAAATTAGCTGGGCATTGTGGTGAGCACCTGTAGTCCCAGTGACTTGGGAGGCTAATGCTGGAGAATCATTTGAACCCATTTGGAGTTTGAGGTTGTTGTGAACCATGACATCATGGCACTCTAGCCTGGGCAAGAGAGTGAGGCTGTGTCTATCCATAAATAAAAATAAATAAAATTTCAATTTCTTAAAAAAAAACAAGACTTAGGATTTGATTTGACTTCAAATTCCAGCTCTGTTCTTAAGCCTCTGGTTCCTCATTTGTAAAATGAAATAATAATTATGGAAAAGGTAACAATGATAACACCTATTTTGTTTTGGGTTTTTTGAGACAGAGCCTCCAGATGTCACCCTGGGTAGAATGCCATGGCATCATCACTCCCAGCAACCTCAAACTCATGGGCTTAAGCAATCCACCCGCCTCAGCCTCCCAGAGTACTAGGATTACAGACATGAGCCACCACCACGCCCAGCCTTCTAATAACACCTATTTTAAAGATCTTAGAGGTGATTGGAAAATTAAATGAGAAGTGGAATATAAAGCATATGGCAGGTGGTAGATGCCTAATAAATGTTTTTTCCTGGTCGGCGCCTATGGCTCATCGAGTATGGCACCAGCCCCATATACCAAAGGTGGCGGGTTTAAACCCGGCCTTGGCCGAACTGCAAAACAGAAAAATAACCAGGCGTTGTGGCGGGCGCCTGTAGTCCCAGCTACTCGGGAGTCTGAGGCAAGAGAATCGCCTAAGCCCAGGTGTTGGAGGTTGCTGTGAGCTGTGTGACGCCATGGCACTCTACCAAGGGTGATAAAGTGAGACTCTGTCTCTGTTAAAAAAAAAAAAAAGTTTTTTCCTCTTCTCTCCCTGTGGTTCTTTTCTTCTCCAAAATTTGGACCAATGATTTGTACTGCTGACTCAGAGTCAGGCTGTTAATTAATCATTTATTGTGTATAAATCATTTCTCTGGTAAGAAGCCTATAAATTCCGCAAATATATAGACCACATCTTATGAACCTTAAATAATTTTCTCCTTGCTTGGGGATTCATATGTGAGGGACTTAGGAAATGACCCGTAAGTAGTTTCCAGGTTAAATTTGATTAAGTGTTTCACTTTCCTCAGCCAACAAGAAGAAAAGGAGACGGAAGCCCATGTAGGAGGTTCCTGAGGGCGCCATGCAGGCCAGGGCTCCCACGTGCCTGTTTGCTGTGAGTGTCCAGCAAGAATGCCCGTGTCCAGGGGTTCTCTATATCATTGTGACTTGTCAAATTGTTCTGAAAGCAGTATTCTCCCATCCAGGGTCTGGAGAAGGGATAAGAGTCAGGTGGAAAGAGGAAGACATCTGTAGAAGTCATGTGCTAAGTCTGAATCGTGTGTAAGACTCACCTTAGTCTGGCTATGAACCTCTGGAGCTCTGTCCATCGATGGTCTCTTAATGCAGAATGAAGGACAAAGACAGGAAGACAGTTTATTCAGTTGCTAGAAAACAAGTGGATGTGTACTTGGGGCAGCCAGGATGCTAAATTATTCAGGGATTAAGGCATCACTGGATTAAATTGGCAAAACATACTTTGGTCCTGCTCCCACCGAGGGAGATAGCATCTGTCAGTAAGAAAGAAAAACATCTGCTACCCAGGCCCATCTCTGTTGAATTTTTATGAAACTTACAGTTTGTGAAGCTAATAATTGGCTAAAGTTCTTAAAATTATAGAATGAATGCATGGTTAGTGCTGTTTGCTGGGAACTTGGGACTTATTTTATCATCTAACCTTAAAAAAACCTTTATTCCTAGGATGCAAGGATAGCTCAACATATGCAAATCAATAAATGTGATTCACCACTTAAACAGAATTAAAAACCTATTATCATCTCAATATATGTAGAAAAAGCATTTGATAAAATTCAACACCTCAACAAATTTGGCATTGAAGGAACATACCTCAAAATAAGAAAAGCTATATTTGGGTGGCACCTGTGGCTCAGTGAGTAGAGTGCTGGCCCCGTATACCCAGAGTGGCGGGTTCAAACCTGGCCCCAGCCAAACTGCAACAAAAAAAATAGCCAGGCGTTGTGGCGGGCATCTGTAGTCCCAGCTAGACTGAGGCAAGAGAATCGCCTAAGAGCTGGAGGTTGCTGTGAACTGTGACACCATGGCACTCTACCAAGTGTGACAAAGTGAGACTCTGTCTCTAAAAAAAAAGGAAAAGCTATATTTGACAAACCCATAGCAACATCACACTGAGTAGGGAAAAGTTGAAAGTATTCTCCCTGAGAACCAGAACAAGACAAGAATGACTCTCACCACTCTGAGTGATGGAAGTCCTAACCAGAGCAATCAGGCAAAAGAAGGAAGTAAAAGGGCATCCAAATTGGAAAAGAGACTAAAAGACTCCTAGATTTACAAATGAATTTAGTAAAGTTTCAAGATACAAATCAATGTGTAAAAATCAGTAGCATTTCTATAATGACCACTCTGAGAACCAAATTAAGAATTCAATCTCATTTATAATAGCTACAACACCCCCCCCAAAAAAAAACAAACCTTGGGAATATATTTAACCAAGGAAGTGAAAGCTCTCTACCAGGAGAACTAAAAAATACTGATGAAGGAAATTGTAGATGATACAAATGGAAAGAGTTTTCATGCTCATGGATTGGAAGAATCAATATCATTAAAATGACTGCACTGTCCACATAAGTGCAATCCTATCCAAATACCAATATCATTTTTCATAGAATTAGAAAAAAATCCTAAAATTTATATGGAAGCAAAAAAAAAAAAAAAAAAAACTTGAATAGCCAAAGTAATCCTAAACAAAAAGAACAAAGCTGAAGCCATTGTATTAATGACTTTAAATTATACTACAAAGGTATAGTAACCAAAACAGCATGGTACTGGTATAAAAATAAAAACATAGGTCAATAGAACAGAATGGAGAACCCAGAAATAAAACTACAAGCCTACAATCAGTTGATCTTCGACAAAGTAGACAAAAGCATACACTGGGAGGGCGGCACCTGTGGCTCAAAGGAGTAGGGCACCGTATGCTGGAGGTGGTAAGTTCAAACCCAGCCCTGGCCAAAAATTGCAAAAAAAAAAAAAAAAAAAAAAAAATTACACTGGGGAAAGGATAAACTATTTAATAAGTGATGCTGGGAAAATGGAATATTCATATGGAAGAGGGTAATAGGATTCCTATATGACCATAAATTATAAAAATTCTAGAAGAAAAATCTAGAAAAACGCTACTAGACATACAAATGGCCAAGAAGCACATGAAAATATGATGAACACTCACTAATCATCAGATAAATGTCAATTAAAACCATGAGATGCCATCTTATACCAGTCAGATGATTATTACTAAAAATTCAAAAATAATAGATGTTGGCAAGGATGTGGACGAAAGGGAACACTTATACATTATTGATGGGAATGTAAATTAATATAAACTCTATGGAAAACAGTGTGCAGATTTATAAAAAAAACTAAACAACCATTCCATCCAGGAATTCTGCTACTGGATTTCTACCCAAAGGAAAACAAATCATCATATCAAAGATACCTGAACTTGTACATATATTGAAGCACTATTCACAATAGCCAAGATATGAAATCAACTTAAATGTCCCTCAATGGATGACTGGATAAAGAAAAGTTCTAGATATACACCATGGAATATTACTCAGTCATAAAAAGGATGAAATGATGTCTTTTGCAGCAGTGTGGATGGAACTGGAGGCTGTTATCTTACATGAAACAGAAAGTCACTTACTGCATGTTCTGCCTTATAAGTTGGAGCTAAGTAATGTGCACATGCAGAAATAGAGCATGGAATAATAGAAATTGGTGGACACCACCTGTGGCTCAAAGGACTTGGGCGCTGGCCCCATATGCCAGAGGTGGCAGGTTCAAACCCAGCCCCAGCCAAAAACTGCAAAAAATAATAAATAAATAATAGCAATTGGAGAGGCAGACAGGTGCAGGGGGTGGGGGTAAGGGTACAATGTATGCTATTTGGGTGATGTTTACACAAAAAGCCCAGACTTTACCACTACACAATAGATCTTTATAACAAAACTGCACTTGTGCCTTCTAACTCTATAAAAATAAAAATAGCTACTTGGGAGGCTGAGGCAAGAGAATTGCTTAAGCCCAGGAGATGGAGGTTGCTGTGAGCTGTGATGCCACAGCATTCTACCGAGGGTGACATAGTGACTCTGTCTCAAAAAATAAATAAAAATAAATAAGTAAAAGATGTATCATAAAAAAAATTACAAACCTTTTAAAGTGCCTCCTTGAGAAGTTTACTTCAGGGATTTAGTAGGAAAACTGAAGAGAGAACCAGAACTCCAGAAAGGATAGAGATAATGGTCAAATTTTTCTGTACATAGATTCTGCTCCAGCCAGTAGACAAAAGCCAATAATTAGGCTGTTTCTGTAAATAGTATATGTTCATAGGAAACCAGTGTTTATTCACGATATTCATCCGTAGGAACTCCCAAGCGCCACTTAATAACTGTTGAATAAATAATTTGAGAATAACAATTTGAAAACACAGCAAGTGATTGCCATCTGGATGTGCCCCTGAGGCAGGGATGTGAGCTTTGCCTTGACCGGAGTTTCCTCAGAGACAGACTCCAAGACTAAGATTCAAGTGCAGGTGGTTTATTTAGGAAGTGATCTTGGGCAACTTCTGTAGGAGAGTGGGGAGGTGAGACTGGGAAGAGAAGGCAGCTGATGCTGAATGTGTTTTGTTTTTTTTTTTTTTTTGAGACAGAGCCTCAAGCTGTCACCCTGGGTAGAGTGCTGTGGCATCATAGCTCACAGCAACCTCCAATTCCTAGGCTCAAGCGAGTCTCCTGCCTCTGCCTCCCAAGTAGCTGGGACTACAGGCATCTGCCACAACGCCTGGCCATTTTTTGGCTGCAGCTGTCATTGCTTGTCGGGCCTGGACTGGATTCGGGCCCAGGCTGGATTCGAACCCGCCAGCTCAGGTGTATGTGGCTGGCGCCTTAGCCCGTTGAGCCACAGGTGCTGAGCCGCTGAATGTGTTTTTAATCACCTTCTCATCACAGACAACTGGAACTTAATCCAGTGGGGAAGCTGGGTGTGAATGTCAAAATGAGGGTCCAGGAAGCTGGAGTTTATACCCCACCCCTGCCATACTTAATGATCAGTAGAGGGCTGCCCCTGGAACGCTAATTCTAGGACTATCTGTCCTGTCTTGTACATGGACAGAGCAGCTTCCTACTGATAAAAAACAAAAGGCTCTAGAGACAAAGAGATATAGGTGCTGGTCTGCTGGGCTCGTCACCCTTGACTGGGAGGGCCGGGGGAACAGAGCAGCATCTGGCCCCTGTGTACGCAGGCCCCCAGCACAGCACTCAGCCTTAGTGGACACTGCATTCGCACTAAACAGATGAATCCACAAGCTGTGTCCATTTTAGAAGGTGACGAGGTAACCTATAGGTACAACATGTGATGTCAGGGCACCCAAGTGCAGTGATTTCTCCATGCCCCGGATTTTGGAGACAACTTTGAATCGGAAATTCTAAAACCAGCTGAAGCTGGAGAGGCAAGATACTTGCTAAAGTCCAGAATGCTTTCTGCAGACATGTAGGAAACGTGGCCAGACAACATCGCGATAATGTCTCAGACCATGGGTAAAAGTATTCCCTCATTTAGGACCCAAGCTGTGTGATGTGGAGGCAATGTTTTACCAAATTAGACTCAAATGCCCAAAGATGTGCGGTGAGCATGAGTACAGCTTGGTGACACAGTTTCCAAATTCAGCTTGTGTAGCTTGAGCACTGTGGTTTGTGTGACGTGTGGTTGAGCATCCAGAGGACGGCCTGTCTCTATTCACCAGCCTCAGCTGCTCAATCACAAGCATCCTCATCGTTTTGTCCAGTGGTTGCAGTGGACGCCCACTGTAATCCACTGACCAAGTTCTATCAAGCTGAAGTGGATGATACCGGTGCTGGACCACCAAACAGACACCATTAGCTTTTTTTGATGAATATTTGGTTGGGACTGTATTTCGTCACTTCTTCTGTATCCAACTATTTTGCCTAATGCTTGTGATTGTCACAAAGAATCTGTTTTTCATCACATATAACAATACAGTGTAGAAATGGTTCACCTGTATGTTGTGATAACAAAAAAAAGGCAAGCTTTGAGACAACTTCTCTTCTGATGCTCATTTAATTCTGGCAGAACCCATCTATCCAGCGTCTCTACTTTGCTAATTTGTTTCAAAGGGTCCAGGGGTGTTAGGAAGTATCATCAGACCTTGCTGCTAACTCACATGTAGGTGGAAATGGATGTGGCTCCTCCACAGCCCTCAGCTCACCATTATCCCCTTGGTCTCAGGTTACCAGGGTGGCTCATTTTCAAAATTAACGTCACCAGACGAAAACTTCTCAAACCATCTATGTACTTCCCAAACACTTTGTTCTCCAGTGGCTCTTTAAAAATCTGGAAAATAATCACAAGCCAAAACGTGCATTTGAAAGAATAAGGATGTACCGTCACAAAAAAAATAAAATAAGAAGTGTCAAAATGAAATGTCAGGTGCCAACTGTCAAACTCGGTACTTAAGGAAATCAGACATGTCATACTTATTAACCTAAGTATCAACCATATGGAATAAGTCAAAATGGTTTAATATCCACAGTTCCGTGTATTCTATAACCCTATACGTGGTTTAATATCCACAATTCCATGTATTCTGTAACCCTATACGTGGTTAGATCTTCTCCTTATTGTACAGATGGAAAGTCTGAAGCAGGAGAGGGTAAGCAGCTGTCAGGGCCTCACGGATGACGTTGCCCCAACTGTAAGGTGCACCAGGGTCGCTGGGGACCTTGTTAAAGTGCAGACGCAGTAAGTCTGGAGCTGTCTGCGATTCTTCATTTTTGCAAGTTTCTTAGAGGTTCCTGCTGGTCTACAGACCACACACTTTGAGTGGTTGATTTGGGTTTATCTGACCCGAAGAGGGACCCTGGAGCCGAGATGGAGATCAGTTAAGGAAATTGCAAACATGTCCCTATATTAACTTTCTAAAAGAGACTTTTCTTTGATCCGACTTTGAGTGCTTACTATGCATCAAGTATGTACTAGGCACATGTGTGCCACCAGAAGAGTCCGCCAGGCTCTTTTCCTTTGTCTCCTGTCTCCCTTCCTTTCTTCCTTCCTTCCTTCCTCTTTTTTTCTCTCATTTTCCTTCGTTTTTCCCTCTCTCCCTGCTTTCCTTCTCTTTCTATCTTTCTTTTTTGACATCTTTTTCCCTTTGATTACTCTTGTACAAGTTAACTTTTTTTTTTTTGCAGTTTTTGGCTGGGCCGGGTTTGAACCCACCACCTCCGGTATATGAGGCCGGTGTCCTACTCCTTTGAACCACAGGCACCACCCTAGTTAACAATTGTTTTCAGATGCAAGTAATAGAAACTGACTTTGGTTTAGTTAAATCAAGAGAAGAATTGATTAGAAGACTGTGAACTCATGGAATTTCCAGAAAGTCTGGAGAACCATGCTGGGAATAGAGTCTGGAGAGCCAAGATAGCTCCAGAGGGGAGGGGAGCTGGGGCCCAAAGCTCCATCATCTGGGGAGCCTCCCAACGCAGCATGGCCAGTCCAGTCAGAGCCAGTGCCTGCTCTGTGCCAAGAAGCTGCTCCTATGAACAAGTTTTAATGACCTTTCACTTTTTACAGTCCTGCCCCCCAAGTCAAAGTCCAGGGCAAGAGTGTTCCATTGGCTCATCTGGGGTCACAATCTAGGTCCATGGCTTCCGGAGACCAGGAGAGGGAGCAGGGCCCTGTCCTCTCAGGCTGCCCACAGCAGGCGCTGCCCTAATGGGAAGGGGCTCTGGTGCTAGACAGCCTAACCTGCAACTGTCCAGCACAGCTGTGCAGGGCCGGTTTTCTTGACTCTGTCTTCTAGAAGAGAAAAACACTCGGCGGTCCTGCAATTACTAAGGTCCTCAAAGGGAAAAGTGCAAAGTACAACCTGAGGGTCTGAGAGCCTAATGACCTCAACTTAACCAAATGTAGGCTTTGGGGCGGCACGTGTGGCTCAGTGGATAGGGTGCCGGCCCCATATACTGAAGGTGGCAGGTTCAAACCCATGCCCCGGCCAAACTGCAACAAAAATACCCAGGCGTTGTGGCAGGTGCCTGTAGTCCCAGCTACTTGAGAGGCTGAGGCAAGGGAATCGCCTAAGCCCAGGAGTTGGAGGTTGCTGTGAGCTATAATGCCACAGCACTTTTCCAAGGGCAATAAAGTGAGATTCTGTCTCTAAAAAAAAAAGTTAGGCTTTTAATTCTGCTCTACTACCGGGAAAAAGGAAAAAAAAAGTTTCACCCTGATTTTAGAATCTGCTGATGAAAGTTCCCAAACACTTGTTGATTACTAAACAATTCTGCAAACCAAATGTGGCTCTCCAAGTTTGCCCTGAGCTGAGGGACACGGACAACCTCCTCCTCCCTTTTGTTAACTTATGCATTGTGTACTCAGGGAACATTCACTGGTACACGCTGTGGCAGGAGACAGGGGATGACTCTGAGCCAAGCAGCCCCTGGGAGGCCTCTGGCAGAACCGAAGTGCAGCGTATGAACGGGACGCAAAGAAAGTCGGAGTGGGCACGGGGAGTCCTGGGGGGCGCCGAGGATGGGGGAAAGCTTGTTGTTCAGTTGAGTCAAAGGTGTCTGCCTCTGGCTGGCAGTTTTACTGAGTTCCTCAGCCCCAACCTTGCAGAGCAGGTCACCTGCTGTTACCAGCAGGGACAACAACACAACAGGGTGGGTTGGTCTTTAGGGAAGGGCAGACGGCAGCAGCCAGCCTCCGCGTAGGAGCTGGAAAAACAAAGCCTGGCAGTGAAATCTTCTCTGTATTTCTTTTTTTGTAGAAAGCTGTTTCAAAACTTTATAATCTATTCTCAGGGAATAGATCCTTATGCTTAGGGGGGAGGAAATTCACAGAAAGAAATCAGGTCCAGTGTAAAATGACTCGGATTTTAGCTATACCAACAAAAGTCTAGGGGACCAAAAACCTAACAAAAATATTCCCGTTGTTAAGATATAATGTATCTTTGTGGACCAATTGATTAGAGATATTTATAGAGCAGCTCGTTGGTGGTGTTCTAGGGACTCCGGGGCATTCAAAGACGGAAGCCTGTTTTCAAGAGAAATAGGAATTTCAAGGTTTTTTTTCACTTGACCACTTGACATTTTTATTCCAGAACCTACTTTATAAGGTATGGAAAGTAAATGGGATCTGTAATCACTGCTTCTGCAGTGTCACTTTGAGCTGCTGGTTTATTTAAACATCTTTGTACTCACGAAAAGCAAGATTATTTCTGTAGTTGAGTTGTCTCATGAATCCACATATTAATACAGCGCACACACCATGTGGAGGTGACACTCTGCTGGAGTCCTGAGGGATCCTGAGATCGCAGAGGCACCCCTCTGTCCAGAAAGAAATCTAAATCCAGATAGAGAAGAAAAATGTGAGAACAAATACGTTATTACTATTACTATTATTATTATTTTTTTTTTACAGTTTTTGGCTGGGGCTGGGTTCGGATCCGCCACCTCTGGCATATGGGGCCAGCGCCCTACTCCTTTGAGCCACAGGCACAGCCCAGAACAAATACCATATTTAATCACAAGAAAAAGAGCCAGGTGATGGTTTAGATGGACACTCCGGCACTGGGAGACCAGAAGAACAGATGAGCATGTGTTTCAAGCCATCAGCACCTGCTCTCCCTGGGCTGCAGGATGAGCTGGCAATCGCCACTCTCCCTGGGAAGACAGTGGGCTGCGGAGACAGAATGCGGGGTTGGGTCCTGTGTGCAGCCCTGAATCTGTATGGGAATTTGAACAAGTTCACCACTCTGAGCCTCAGTTCTCTAACCATTCAAGTGGAAATTTTAGTATCAGTACCAAGTTAATGGGTTTGTTGTGAGGATAATCAAGGTATTCCAAGAAAAGCATTTAGCCCATTGCCTGGTGCAGGACTAGCTCCTGTACTGAGAGCACCTCACTTCTCCTTTCTGTGCTCTGGGGATAACATAGCCCACATTTCATAGGGCTCTTATTGTATGGATTACGTAATGAAGGATGTCAACTGCCAAGCTCAGTGCTGAGGAACTACCATGAATGGGAGAGAAAACCACCTGTGCCAGGCAGTCAGGGGAGCCTGCCTCTTCCCAGAGGAAAAGAGGCTTGAGGAATGGATAGTCTTTGGGAAGAGCAGAGTGGCAGGCACCCAAGTACATAGGTTCCCAAAGGGAACACCCACTCAAACTAGAAACTGAAAAGCCCCGTTAGACTCAAGGATGGCCACATGACGGCAGCCCAGACTGTGTCTGGGTAATGAGACAGATCATTTCAGCAAGCCACCTCCCTCTCCAGGTCGGCGGGGTCAGACAGGGTGAGTCCGTACCTGGGACTCCTTCCGTGCCAACACAAAGCACAAGTTCAACCAGGGGCAAGGTGCTTTCGAGTCATTCATCCAGCCTTCCATTCTCTCATTCTTCCAGCCATCTGTCCATCCATCAAACTGTCCCTAAGCACCTCCTGTGTGCAGAACACTGTCGAGGATGCCAGGGCTCTTCTTCTTCTTTTTCTTCTTCTCCTTCCCCCCGTCCTCCTCCTCTTTCTTCTTCTTCCCGTTTTTGGCCGGGGCTGGGTTAGAACCTGCCACCTCCGGCATATGGGGCTGGCGCCCTACTCCTTTGAGCCACAGGCGCCACCCAAGGGCTTGCTTTCTTACACTAAGATCTAACCACGTCCCAACCCTGCTGAGACGCGGTCAGTGACGTCCCACTGCCAAGGGCACGTTCCGGGCGCACACACCTAGTCCCTCCTGTCTCCACGCTCTTGCTCACACAGTGTCTCCTCTCAGGATTGTCTCTGAGTGACCCAGGCTGGCCGACACCCAAAGATCCTGAGTCTTTTACAATGTCCCTTTCTTTCTGAAGCTGTCACCAAATCTGCCTTGGTTTCTGTCCCTACGCCACACGCTGTCCCCTCTGCTTGCACAACCTTTGTGCCTTCTCTGCTCTGCACTTTCCTTTCAGTGCTTCGTGTATGTGACTTCTCTTCTGCTGGATTTTCGATTCAATGAGGCAGGAACGGTGTTTATTTATCTTTGAAACCTCAGCACCTGGCATACTGCTTGGCTCATGAGAGATAATTAAATATTTGATGAATGAGTTTGTTGAAGTTTTGGAAGTGGACAAGAATGGTGATGTGAGTAATAATGGCAGTAACAGTGACTACTTTATGTCATGTACTTCCCACACAGCAGACTCTGAGCCAAGTGCTCTGCTCAGGTTTTTTTTTGGAGACAGAGTCTCACTATGCTGCCCTCAGTAGAGTGCTGTGGTATCACAGCTCACAGCAACCTCAAACTCTTGGGCATAAGCGATTCTCTTGCCTCAACCTCCCAAGTAGGTGGGACTACAGGTGCCCTCCACAACACCTGGCTATTTGTTGTCGTTGTTGTTGTTGCAGTTGTCATTGTTGTTTTAGCTGGCCTGGGCTGGGCTCGAACCCACCAGCTTCGGTGTATGTGGCTGGTTCCCTACCCACTGAGCTACGGGCGCCGCCAAGTCTGTTTAGTTTTAATCCTCACAACATGTTGTGAAACACAGGCACCTGGTGAGATGTGGCATCTCTGGCGTTGGAGAGGCCAGGGTTTAAATTCCGGCTGCACAAGTGCCTTGTGTGCTTCTGCCCTTTGTGACCTGGACGAGGGGGCCTGGGTTATGGAGATGAGTGGGTCTAGGTGCTCCTGGGCTCGCCACTCTGAGAAGGTGCTGGGCTGCCTCTGCCCAAAGGAAGGGGCACCCTTCTCAGTGCCCAGGCCTTGTCTTGTCCCCCTTGGCAACCATGTGGCCATGCATAATGTACTAAACCCTGCTTTTTGCCTGGACTTTCTCTTCTTTCGAATACGGTCAGCACTCTAACCTCACAGGGCTCTTGTTAGGGTTAGGTGGGACGACATGATGTGCTCGGCATCTGACTTCCATACATATTTTCAATAAATGTTAGTTACTATTAGAAGTAGCAATGACACTATTTGCCAAGGAAAAGAATGTAAAAGAGTTGGCTGATAGCAGAACGTGGGGCACTCCTCCCCATAGAGGGAACACAAAGAGTCAGAAGACAGAAGGACTAAAAAGGTTGCCTCGGGGAGAATCAGCCGAGTGTCAAAGGCTTCTACAAGACGAGGCCTGAGAAAAGTCCCCTGACTTGATAGTTGGGGATCGGTAGTGACCTTTGAATGGAAGAGACCGTGACAATGAGGGGACAGGCTGCCAGGGTGCCCTGGGTGAAGGAGTCAGTGAGTGATGAGGTAGAAATGGTGCCTCTGGGCTCGGCGCCTGTGGCTCAGCAGGCTAAGGCGCCAGCCACGTACACCTGAGCTGGTGGGTTCGAATCCAGCCTGGGCCGCCAAACAACAATGACGGCTGCAACCAAAAAATGGCTGGGCGTTGTGGCGGGCGCCTGTGGTCCCAGCTACTTGGGAGGCAGAGGCAGGAGACTCGCTTGAGCCCAGGAATTGGAGGTTGCTGTGAGCTGTGATGTCACAGTACTCTATCCAGGGTGACAGCTTCAGGCTCTGTCTCAAAGAGAGAGAGAGAGAGAGAGAGAGAGAGAGAAAGAAAGAAAGAAATGGTGCCTCTGGTGCACGTGTCGGAAATTAGGTCGTGAATTGCTGTGGTCTGAATGTTTCTGTCACCACCAAAATTGTGTTGACATCCTCACTCCTAAGGTGATGGTGTCAGGAGGTGGTTAGTGTCCTCATAAAAAGGCACCAAAGAAACCCTTGGCCCCTTCGATTATGCAAGGCCACAGCAAGAAGGCATTGTGCAAAAGCCAAAAATTAGGCCCTCAACGATCACTGAATCTGCCTTAATCTTGGACTTCACAGCCTCCAGGACAGAGGGATATACATTTTTCTTGTTTATAAGATACTCAGTTTATGGAATTTTGTTACAGACTAAGACATGAAGGGTCAGAGACAAATAGGGCGGTTGCTTTAGGAGGGTTCAGACTGATGGCACCTTCTCACATAGAAGGTCTCCGGCAAAGAGGAAGATCAGTGGAGCCCTAGGGGAAAATGGGCCCCTGCCTGAGCCTCACATCTGTCTAGAGAATCTGGCTATCTCTCCAGACTCCTGAGATGACTTGGGGGATAACTTGCCTAAATTACCAAACTCTTAATGAGATTCTTCTTCATTTATGCAGAGAAGAGAGTTGAGGGTATTTTTTTTAGGCAGAAGACAAGTGAACAAACTCCAGAAGCAAAACCGTCTGGGGATGAGACCAAGGGCGCGGGTAGATGGAGTCATCCTATGGGTGGAGGGGATGGGAAAGGGAGGGGCAAAGAAACCCAGAGCAGTCAAGGAGGTAGCAGAAGAAAGTTGGAGGATTCTCTGGATGGCTTTTCTTGGGATGGGAGAAGGCGCGTTCTGCTCAAAGTGCAGTGAACACAATGTGAAGGGCAGTGTGCTGGTCAGGTTAAATACTGCAGCTCGCTGTAATGAAAGGGTATTTCCCTTCACATCAGGTCCAGACTGCACAGGGCTGGGAGGGGCCCCATATTTCTTACAGCTTCCTCATCCCGTGGGGTCTCGAAGGCCCTTTTTGGACCTCCTGCATCCATTGGCAAACATAGAAAAGGAGAAAGACCAGGGAGGATGTGTGGCAGATTTCACAGGCCATCCTGGAGGGGCTGCACATCACTTCTGCTCGTTTGTATTGGCCAAGCCTCATCATGTGACCACTGCTATCTGCAAGGGGATGGGAGGTGCCACTGAACAGAGCGTTCAGTTCTGTCCTGTTTGCACTGTCCCTGGCGTGCTTGGTGGACTTTGTCGAGTGACTATAGAGATGGTCATGCTCTCCTTTGCTCCTTCCCACTATTCTCACTACCCAGCACCCTGCTTAAGGTTCAAATATGACACAGACCTAACAAGTCTTAGGGAGGAGCTAAGGTTGGGCTTGTACTTAGAGCTGTTCTTCCTGCCACGCAGCTGTGCTACAGGGATCCATTCAGGCTCTCTGCACCCCTGTGCTTGCTACCAGGGCAAAGGCCTGAAGTCTGTGGTTAGGGACCCTGCAGAGTGATGCTGACTTACTCTCAGGGATGTAAAGATCAGGGCCTTTCTTTCAAAGCTCAGCATCACAACAAGATGAGCTGATGAACCAACCACAATTCCCAATCCAAATATGAGATAACCAGCCCATGATTTTACTAACCAGATCCTACCTGAGGTATTCAGCTCCTAACTAAATTAGGAGCTGAGTTTTCTGTACCTAGAAAAAAGGAACAAGTCTCTGACAGAGCTGACCCCTCCCCACTTAAGCTCACTGGTCCCTAATAAAACTGGCGGTGAGCTCCTACCCTGACTCGACTGTGTCCTATGGAGAGTGTTTAAATCTTATCTATACAATGACCCTCCCCTGGATAATAATGAGCTCTAGAAAGGGAAGGGAAGCCAGTGATGTGAGCCATAACTTTGCTAAAAGGCAAATAAAGGCTCCTTATGAGGCTGGCACAGCTCGCCGGCAGGAGGAGCACCACGAGGAGCTCTGTCAGGCAGGGCAGGCCAGGGATATTTTATAAACAGCTCCAGAGATGTCAACAGTGTGGGGCTGGTGCAGATTCCCATATTTGCATATGATATTTCATGAACAAGGGTGCTTGTGAATGTGAGTGCCAACAGGCCCAAGGAGGAGGAAGGAAGCAGTATTTGGACTTGTGGGGATGCAGGGGCTAACACTGACCCGTCAGACTCCTCAGCCTGGCACAGGCAGCAGAAGCCACACTGGACAGAAGGGTGTTGGGAAGATGGGAAGAGTGCAGGGGCACAGGTGCAGAAAGGAGCTGGGCCTGTATGGACTAGAGTTCCGAGGGCCAGGAGACGGGCATCCCTTCCAGGGGAGAGGGAGCAAAAACCTCCCTGCCTGAGCCCCACATCTATCTGAAGAATCTGGCCATCTCTCCAGACTCCAATGATGACACAGAGGATGACTTGCCACAACTGCCCCACTCTGCAGAGGACCCTGTCCTATCTCAGGATAAAGTGACTCATTTCAAAGCAACAGTCAGGGCCCAGGCTTTGGTGTCAGTGGGTGCGAATTCCCACTTACCCCTTGGGTGTAATAGTTTTGTAGCTTTGGGAAATTCATTCAGCCTCTCTGGGCCTGTTGCCTCTTCCCTGGTCACAGTGGAGCCTTGGACAGGCCTATCATGTCACCTCTGTGCTGCCAACACTGACAGGCCTGTCCACAGAGGTGAACCCCTGCCCTGCTGCCCTTGGCCCCTGTGGGCTGCTGATGGTTCCAGCCTGCCTGGCAGAGGTTCCGGCCATCCCCAGGCTGAGATCAAGACCTACAGGCCCAACATCCTTATCTTGAAAATCACACAGTATCGGCAGGTAAGGTCCTGCCAGGGAAGGGATCAAGGCTGAAAACCCCAGCCAGACTTCACGGACAGAACCACAGTCTAGCTGGGCACAGTGGCTCATGTCTGTGATCCTAGGACTTCAGGAGGCCAAGGTGGGAGGATCACTTAAGGCCAGGAGTTCAAGACAAGCCTGAGCAATGTAGCAAGACTCCGTCTCTAACAACAACAAAAAATTAACCGGGCATGGTAGCCTGTAGTCCCAGCAACTTGGGCCTGTCTGTACAGGCCCAGCTCCTTTCTGCTGTCGGGGCAGAGCTCCTGGTACCTACTCAGGAGGCTGAGGCAGGAAGATCACTTATGCCCAGGAGCGTGAGCTCTGATTGCACCACTGGGCTCCAGCCCAGGGGACAGAGCAAGACCCTGATTCAAAACAAAAGAACTGAATCAAGCACTCATGTGGCTGGGCTGCTCCGTTTCTGTCCCTCGTATCTATCTAATGATGTCCAGTACTGCAAATGAAATATTCTCAAACACTGCAATTTGACCTAACAAAAGGCTATCAGTCAGGCATAGCTTCCACCATGTAATTTATACAAGCTGTGCTGGTGTGGGTGGGGACGTGTTCATGGCCCACGAGGCCGTGTTCTCCATCCTTGAGCCAAGTTGGGGTGGTGTTTATTGTAGTCTAGAGAGCCCTTTGGACACATAAGACTCCAAGCAAGTGTTTACGACAAGGGGGGACCTGTAAACCACCTTTCCCCACACTTCTCGGCTGCCAGTCACGTTACATTTTGGGAATCCCATCCTTCTTCCTTGACTCATTTTCTCTCTCTATTCCCTCCCTCTGCTCCAGCCACCCTGGTCTTCCTCTCTGAATATCTCCAGCATGACCACGCAGAGCCTTCATCTCCATTCCTCCTCCTGCCTGAGGGCTTCTTCCCTCCCTTCCTCTGGACTCACCATATGGGAGAACATCACCTTTATAGAATAAAATGGCACCCACTGAACTTCCATTCCCTTATCGTGGTTTCTTCTTAGAAGTTAGCATCGGGCCTATTACTACTTATGTGTCATCTGTCTGTCTCACCTGGAACACAAGCTCCATGATGACAGATTTTCTTTCTTTTTTTTTAAACAGAGCTCACAAAGAAAAAAAGCACTCCCAGCTAGAGTGCGGTAGGGTCATAGCTCACAGCAAACTCAATCTCTTGAGCTCAAATGATCCTCCTACTTCAGCCTCCTGAGTAGCTGGGACAACAGGTGCCTGCCACAATGCCCGGCTATTTTTTCTATTTTTAGTATAGACAGGGGTCTCACTCTTGCTCAGGCTGGTCTCACTCCTGAGCTCAGGCGATCTACCCACCTCGGCCTCCCAGAACGCTGGGAGTACAAGTGTGAGCCACCATGCCCAGCTAAGATAGATTTTCTTTTTGTTTACTGCTGTCTGCTCAGGTCCTAGGCCAGTCAGGCCTCTAGATAGTTGAAGGATAGATATTGGACTTGTCTTTCAATGTGGTCTGTTGTCAATATGAAATGGATTAGGTGGAAAGTTATCTGTCGTTCATCACACTACACAGATGGGGAAGCTGAAGTTCAGAGAGGTTAAATGATGTCCAGGTTACCAAGTAGTTAGAGACAAGGTCATTCCTAGAACCCAGACATCCTGAGTCTCAATGTTATACAGGTCCCAAGAGCCACCTGCGTCTCCTTACTTCTTCAGCCCACTCCCCAAGGACAGCATGTGTTGTTACCTTAAAGGCAGCACTTCGTGGAACACTACTTCCATTTCAGCTTGATTCATTTTGCTCACAGACTTGTCAGAAATTGGAACTTAGAGGTGTTAGGCAGATACTAGGGTTTTTCAGTACCAATAACTTTTTTCTCATAGTATACATAAACTTTTATTTTAAATGATTTGTGTGGATATATTCTATGATGAATGCAAAGAATACTTAATCATTTTTCGGGTATGCAGCTTTTTTTTTAATATTCAAGGAGGAAAAGTAAAAACAGTACAAACCACTGTTTTTAATTCACCCAACCTCTATGCTGAACTCTGTTTATTCCAGGTCTAATGTAGAAAATATATAGACTAAAAAACAAATTAAATGTCAGCGATAAATAAGTTAGAGACTGCTCAGGGCTGTCAGGAAAGTATGTACTATGCAATGTGGGTTTTGAGTGAATATTTGCTTTTCAAGCCAGGAGGCAATATGCATGTATGGGTCTGCCCTGGCGGTCTCCAGCCCAGGGGCACAGACGACCTCCTGGGCCTTGGCGCTGTCTCTCCAGGGCCATGCACCTGGAACGGGGGTGGGCGGAGAGAAGGTGCAGTTGGGCCTTAGACACCCGGCCTGTGCTTTGCCCTCTTTTGTTGGGAGGATCCGGAGCTTTCTGCTCAGAGCAAACCTGTACCCGGACTGGATCTGGAGCTTTCTGCTCAGAGCGGACCTGTACCCGGACTGGATCTTGGAGGATCCGGAGCTTTGTGCTCAGAGCGGACCTGTACCCGGACCGGATCTGGGAGGATCGGGAGCTTTGTGCTCAGAGCGGACCTGTACCCGGACCGGATCTGGGAGGATCGGGAGCTTTCTGCTCAGAGTGGACCTGTACCCGGACCGGATCTGGGAGGATCAGGAGCTTTCTGCTCAGAGTGGACCTGTACCCGGACCGGATCTGAGAGGATCCGGAGCTTTCTGCTCAGAGTGGACCTGTACCCGGACCGGATCTGGGAGGATCTGGGAGGATCCGGAGCTTTGTGCTCAGAGCGGACCTGTACCCGGACCGGATCTGGGAGGATCGGGAGCTTTGTGCTCAGAGTGGACCTGTCCCTGGACCGGATCTGGGAGGATCCAGAGCTTTGTGCTCAGGGTGGACCTGTCCCCGGACTGGATCTGGGAGGATCAGGAGCTTTCTGCTCAGAGTGGTCCTGTACCCGGACTGGATCTGAGAGGATCCGGAGCTTTGTGCTCAGAGTGGACCTGTATCCGGACCGGACCTAAGAGGATCTGGAGCTTTGTGCTCAGAGCGGACCTGTACCCGAACTGGATCTGAGAGGATCCAGAGCTTTCTGTTCAGAGCGGACCTGTACCCGGCCTGGATCTGGGAGGATCCGGAGCTTTCTGCTCAGGGTGGACTTGTCCCCGGACTGGATCTGGGAAGAGTTGGAGCTTTGTGCTCAGAGTGGACCTGTCCCCGGACCGGATCTGGGAGGATCCAGAGCTTTGTGCTCAGGGTGGACCTGTCCCCGGACTGGATCTGGGAGGATCAGGAGCTTTCTGCTTAGAGTGGTCCTGTACCCGGACTGGATCTGAGAGGATCCGGAGCTTTCTGCTCAGGGTGGACTTGTCCTCGGACCGGATCTGGGAGGATCCAGAGCTTTGTGCTCAGAGTGGACCTGTACCCAGACCGGATCTGGGAAGATCTGGAGCTTTGTGCTCAGAGTGGACCTGTAGTACAAGGAGGCCATGGGCTTCTGCTTCCGTATCACTCCACCTCTCCCACTGACCCAGCTTCATCCCTTCTTTGCTTCACCCTCACCTCAATCATCTCTTTCTAAGAGCTTGTAACCAGTGCCAGAACGGAGCGAGGGCTTTTGCTCTGTTCTTAAACAAGAACCAGTACCTGTGTGAGGGACCTGCACCTGTGGATTGGCGGTTGCTCTGTGGGGAGCCGTGGGGAGAGGCGCTGAGAGCCTCTGTCTAGCTCCTCACTCACCAGATGACACCGTGGGAAACACTCGCCACTCACTTCCATCGACCTCCTTCCAGACCGACACGCAGGCTAACAAGCTCAGCCCAGCCATGAGGCTTCAGTCCAGGGATGGAGAGATAAAGGAAGCGCTGGATTCCAGGCTCCCTGGAGGAGTAGCTACCTCCAACCTCACTCTTGGAGGAAAACGCTAGCAAACCTTTGCAAGGCAAATGGCATCTAGACCAAGATCTGAAATTGGGATTGGGGCAGTTACCCAGGTGAAGGTGAGGAGGGCATTGTCCATGAGTGCAGGGGCCAGGATGGGTCAGGGGTCGGGGGCAGGGAGGGAGCTGGAGTGAGATGGGGGGCAGGTTGTGCCACCTGCAGAGATTGGGGTTTTGGGCCCATGGCTGTGGGGAGTTTCTGAACTGGGGAGGGTCACTGGCAAGGAGTGTGGGGCCCCTGACTCCTGGGTGACTACTGGGTGGGAGAAATAATGGTGCAGAGTAAACTTTTGACTCCAGGAGCAGGTCCAGGCTTTGGGGCGCCCAGGACACCAGAACAGGGCTTGGCTCCTGTCTTTTCTCGTTCCATTTTTGTCCTGTTTACAAACAGGCCATAAGGAGATTGATTTGCTCCTTTCCTCCTCGGTGCCAGGACTTTCTCAGACTTGATGTCAGTACCTTCTGGGGCTTTTGTCACCCTTGAACAATGGGATCCAGCCCTGCTGAGCATAAGAACCCTTCCTTTTAGGTAAAAGATCTCACCCCCACATCACAGGTGTTGTGCTTTTAGGGTCTGTTAATTGAGAGAATCCTGCAAGAACAAAGCCCCAGCAGATCAGCTGACTGCGTCTGGGTGTGTGCAGGAACCCAGGTTCAGCCAGATCCTGGAGTGGCCACTGCAGCCGGTGGCTCTGCACATCCCCGCAGGGCTGGGAACTGCTGCTCTGCAACTTGTGTGTTAAGAAGCCGCACAAACGTGTGTCCCTGGAGCGCCGTGCATGGCCGCCTTCTCTGTAAACCGTGGGGGGTGCATAAACTCAGCTGGTTCTAATTGTACAGGGCATGCCATATTGCTGCCCGATGTAATGTCAATTTTTATTTATTTGTGTTTGCAAAAAGCAGGCCTGATTAGACCACTTAAAACTGCACAGGCTGGTTAGAGCCAGGCCGGCGCTGTGATTTCAGCTGCCCTCCCTAAAGTCATCGGCAGTCCCTACTCTCGGCCTCCCTCTGAGAATGTAAACTTGAGGCCTTGTGCTATCATGATTTCTATTTCATCCTGACTCTTATAAACTACCATATAAAAAGCAACCGCTGAAGTTTTTTTTTAAATTTCAATTTCATTTTGAGGCTTGGAAAATCACAAAATAAAAATAGCCCTGAGAGTGGAAAGTTTGGGGGAGTTTGTTTAGATTTACTTGAAATGTACTTTGTGGAAGAGTAAGTAAGTCATAAGATCCCTCTTTGTGGAGTGCTTTACAGTCTGTGTCATTTTTCACATCTTTCTCCTGTTCCATCCTCATAAAGATGATGTGAGGTGTGGGTGATTACTGTCCTTAGTTTGCAAATGAGGCAGAAGATCAGAGAGATCAAAGACTGGCCTGGGCCAAGATTACAGGACCAGGGATGATGGGAGTCCAGCCAGGTGAACGCTGACCCTGGATGCTGGCCCGCCCTGCGATCTCCCAGCCCTTCTGCCTTCCTCCTTCCTCGGGGCCATTCTCAGGAAGGGGAGGTGTCCAGGCCAGGTCTGGACACTGCAGGCCCCATGCTGGTCACCTGGCATCTCTCTCCCTGTCAAGGAAACTCCTGCTCAGTCTGTTTACTCACTACTGCTCTGTTACTCACAGACCAAGGCCTTTGTCATCTGTGTCCTTAGGGCCCAGAACAGGGTCTACTGCCTAGAAGATGTCTTGGAAAAGTTATCCAAATCGAAACTTCGTTGAACAATCAAATTTTTAATCACCCTCTTAACTTCATTCCATTTTGTCCTGTTTAAAAATTGGCCCTTAGGAGATTGATTAAAGTCCTGAGGTTCTTACCGGGCTTATTGTTTCCCAAACTATGTTTTCAGGAATGTTCTGAGATGTGTCAATAGCATTTCAGAAAAAGGAACAGTTCCATGGTCATAGAAGTTTGGGAAATACTAGTTAAATAAGTTCAACAGACTTTTCTGATTGCAGATTTTCTCAGCGCATAATTCTCTTCCAGGTCACCTGTGTGAAAGGCGGCCCACCTCTTCATTCTCACGATTGTTTACTGAGTGACTTTTAAATATGCACATCTGTTCTCATACACAGGACTTTTTTTTTAACTACCTTCCCTGGGTCCCACTCATCACTAGGCCACAGACTTCCTAGGGCCCTTTGGTTCCCTTCCTTTAGGCTAAACAGTACTAAAGTTTCCTTTATTTAAAGTATCTCCTGTCCATTTCACTTGCTCTGGTGGCTCCATTTCCTCATATTCAGGCCTCCTGACCCCCCAGGATCACTCTGCAAGTCCTTCCAAGCTCTGGAGCTCCATCTGGGAGTAGCCGACACCTCTGCTTCAACATACCAACTTCTCCCTCTGCCCAACTCTGCCTAAAGTATTTATTCCAAGAGCATTCCTCACTTAGTTTCCTATATGCTAATGTCCATTTCAGAGTCTGTTTCCCAGGAAATGTGACCTACAACAGTTAGTTCTGAGAGTATCCAAGAATGCAGATGTTAATGGCTGAGTTGGAAATTTTGAGCTGGCAGTAAGAATGCCATCACTGGTGACAGATGGATCACAGATGGCTCCTGGTGCAATGCAGCAATGCAGTTGTTACAATTTTCAGTGCCGTAAATGGGAAGGGTATACAAGTGTAAGGAGTGTGGTGAGGGTCAGGTGTTCAGGTGATACAGAGTTGTAAAGAGAATGAGATGTGGCTGAGAAGGATTGAAGATTTTGAGAAAGATTCGGAAAGGCTGAGGGTAAATAGCACGTAAGGAGATTCTCATCTCCTGAGATAGAAGGGGTTGTGGGTGAAGCCCAGGGTTTGATTGTAAGAGTAGAACAGCTGCTGGACCCAGGCAGCTATTCCACCAAGGCTGAGTCCTGATTGGGAAAGTAGGAAACTGTGTTACAGAGGACATCTGTGTTAGGGTACTTGAAAATCTTGCGTATCCAGGTCCCCCTGAACCTTCTGAGCCAGCAGAAGTGGCCACCACTTCCTGTTGTAGGCTGGTGCTCCCACCCTGCTTGCAGGCAAGGAACAGGTATTTGCCTTCCAAGGTAACATATGATATCCCCTCTACCTCTCTCTTAGCCACCAGACAAAAAAAGGAGTTAAATCACAACACCTTCTAGCTCGCAGGGCCTATTAAAGAGAGAAGGGAACTAACTGTCTGCATATCTCAGAGGAGCTGTAGGACAACGGGTACCAAGGTCAGGAGAGGCTGTGTGGAACTGGATCCTGGGAGTGCTGGGTTGGGGGCACAGATCATAAAATTGAGCAAGAGAAAGTATAGAGGTACAGCAGGACTCTCCCTGCCAAGGACCCTGGGGATGCTGCTATCATTCTTCCCAGATGACCCTCCGAAGGCTGGAGAGGGCCGTCACTCACAGAAAGGAAGCTCAGATACCATCATGGGTGTAGAAGATGTTGAAAGGAGAGGCCGGGGGCTCAGAGAAGTGCACATACTAGAATCAGCAACCTCTGTGAGGCTGTTCAGACCCCCAGAATACCACGTCCCACAGGTGAGCTCCAAAGACACACCACTTGGAAAAGCAATAAGGATCTGGGATGAGAGCAGGGCCATCCCCCTGAGAATCTCTGTGCTCCCTCCACACCGGAGCTGATGCCCGGAGGTTTGGGAATCTGCTAACATTGGAATGAGAAGATCCCCCACACCAGAGACCAGCTTTCAGCATTTGACTGTTAGAAGCAAGGTAAGTGCCATTACAATAAGTGGCGGGACAGAAAACGTGCAGAAAGCTGTGAGACGCACAGGGTCCCTACCGGACTGAAAGTGCAGGTTGGAGAACAAGGGTCCGTGTGGAAGCAGCCCCCTTCCCATCCCTTCTCAATTGTTCAGAGGGGGCCTCGTGCACCATCACCACAACACTGGTCTCTACAGGTTTGGGGGTGTCAGCTCTTCACGTTTAAGCTACCTCTTGCTCTCTGGCTACTTTAGGCTCCTGGCAGGGGCTGACTCTGGCCATGAGGAAGAAATGGGGCAGGTGTACCTCAGCGGGGCAGGGAAGGATGTGCGCGGGGCACCCAGGCTGCCCTGAGAGAGGAAGGAGGGGCTGAGTGCCTGTCTTGTCCTCAAGACCAGGTGCAGCAGGCAACGTAGCAGCTTACGCCATTCACCTTCCTGTGTTACGATTCTGTAGAAACCTGAAGACCTGCTGTTAGGACATGTGCCCAGCAAGTGGGTGGGTGGGGGAGCCCTGGCCAAACTCAGTCCCTCCAGCCCCCAGGACCACCCCTCCAACTCCTAAGAGTTGACAGTGTACAGAGCTGGCAGTTGACAAGGTGCAGCCGAGCCCACCCAGAGGTGCCCTCAGCTGAAGAGGGTTGCCCGATAGCTTTCTCAAGGGCAGTCCTCAGCCTAATGAGTCGCGGCTGTGGGGTCATGAAGGCTCAGCCCTATTGCCCCGATTCAGGACAGTTCCTCAGGGCTGTGCAAAGCCAGAGCTCCCCATGAGATGGGACGAGGCCTTTTTCTGTGATTATATCATAGCCCAGCTTCACCCTGTGCCCAATCCTGTTCCTTCGATTCCACCGATCCTGGGCCCACCAGCCCTTCCCAGGGGCCTCACGTGTGCTAATCCTGTATGCAGAGCTTTCCTGAGATCAGGCATGCAGCAGAAACCAGCCCTCAGCTCCAAAACAGCAATATGTTCCAAACAGAATGAGCAAAATTATATATACAGGTCGACAAATATTGATGAAACGTCAAAAAATCAAAAAAGAAATTTGGCGGTGGGAAGAAAGAGGGTATGTCAGAAAGAAAAGATCGGACTTTTCTCAAAAAATCGCCAGTTCTCTAGGTAAAATATTGGAAGCCAGAAAATGATGAAATGATATCTTTCATGCGTGGAAAGAAAGTAACCTAGAATTCCATACCCAGGAAAACTAGCAGTCAAGAATAAGAGCAAAATACAGAAATTTTCAAAAAACAAAAACTCAAAGTTTACTAAAAGCACATAATAAAATTTTAAAGAGTATGTTTCAGGTAGAATGGATAGAGTATGCAAGGAGATGTGGTAAGTATTTTGGTAAATTTTTAGAGACGAAAACATTTAATTTTTTTTTTTTTTGAAAACATTTAATTTCTAAAATAATGGTAATGTCTGTTGGGGGCAAGGAGCTTAGAACTAAAATATGGACAAATAACACATAAGTTTGGAAGGGAGGGTGATCAGACTTAAGGCATTCTAAGGTAATGGTAGTTTTTGAGGAAAAGAATACTATTTAAACTTTGTGAGAAATGATAGAACATTTAATTAATTTCAAACATATAGACAGAATTGGGATAAAGAAGAGAAAAACTATCGAAGGACAGGTGTAAAATAGGAAAGGCATATAGTAGGGAAGATAAGAAAAGATAAGATAGCAGAAATAAATCCAAATAAGGATCATGAAATGAAAACGGATCATGCTGTTCTGTTAAAACACAAAAATTCTCAGACAGTGTAAAAACAAAACCTAGCTATGTGCCAGGAGACTAAAACAGGAGAACATAGAAAGTCTGGATGTCAAAAGTGAGAAAAATGTCAGGGAAATATTAACCCAAAGAAAGCAGGTTAGCTAAATCAATACAAAATGAAATAGCCCTGGGGGAAAGAGCATTGAAAAAGGAAAAAGAGATTCACTACATAATGCTAAGAGGTTCAATTTGTTAGAAAGTAACAATCAGGGCGGTGCCTGTGGCTCATTGAGTAGGGCACCAGCCCCATATGCTGAGGGTGGCGGGTTTAAACCCAGCCTCTGCCAAACTGCAAAACAGAAAAATAGCTGGGCGTTGTGGCGGGCGCCTGTAATCCCAGCTAGTCGGGAGGCTGAGGCAAGAGACTCACCCAAGCCCAGGAGTTGGAGGTTGCTGTGAGCTGTGTGATGCCATGGCACTCTACTGAGGGCGATAAAGTGAGACTTTGTTTCGTTTCTTTTTTTTTTTTTTTTTTAGAGACAATCAAAAACTGATGAATCTCTAATAGCACAGCTTCGAAATATATAAAGAAAAGTGGTCAGATCTACAAAAAGTCACTAACAAATCCTTCAATATTTTCATACAGGTTTTTTGTTATTGATAGAACCAGCAGGAAACAATATTGTCTAGGACATTGGGGATTTGAACAGCAAAATAAAAAACTTTTAGGAACTGGTTCCCCATCTCCTTGGAGGTCTCCCCTGCACCCACATCACTCCCCTCGCTCCTGTCCTGACGTTTTTATCTTGTCTCAGGGCAGCTCTTGATCTGTGTTGATACCAGCTTTTATTATCTGCCTCTAGTTTGGGACTCTGCTCAGACCCTCATGTGCTTTCTCAGTTTCTTACGCGAGCTCGCTCTCTTCCAGTGTCTTGGGCCTAAGCTAAGGAGAAGCTTCTAAGCTCCCTGTTCTTCCTCACACTTCAGAGGGGGCGAGGGACAGGTTTAGACCTTGTGAAAAGGCTAGTGCTTGGCACATGTTAGGTGAGTGCTCGTAAATGGACGTAGAGTAAAAGTAATAAATATTAACTTATTTGAAGATTTTTCTCCCAGCATCACTTACTCCTAGACCAAAGTGCTCAGTTGCATTATGGCCTAACCCTAAATGCAGACGGCTTTATCAACTTTCGCTCTCCCACTCTGCATCCGCGCACATTCCAGGTCTTTGTCTTTTCTCTCGTTAGTCCTTATTTCCTACTACTTAGCACCAATTGTGGGAAAGAGAGGCTGGTTTTCCAGGAGGGCTTGTGGCTGCAATAGCAGTGGTGTACCAAACCTGCCCACAATATCCACCCCGTATGTGGGGCTCCCCAGCCCACACCCCTCTTAGAAAATGAGAATTCATCTGGCAGTAAATAAAAAGGGCTACAAAGCTATTCCTACTCTTTGACCCAGTAATTCCACTTCTGGGAATTTTCTCTAAGGAAATAACTTAAGGGGAAAAAAATTCATCTGTCTACAGATGTTCATAGCAGTTCAATTCATAAGAAAGGAAAACTGGAGACAATCCAAACTCCTAATGTTGGGGAAATGGTAGAGCAAATGATGACACATTATCAGAATGGAGCCCTCTGTAGCTGTTGCATATGATAATTTAGGCGCTCAGCCACGTCTCCGAAATGTGGAGTAGCATTCTGCGGAGGCAGCACACCAGAAGCCCGCCATCTGTGGTCTGTTGGCACGTGAGACGCTCCAGGCCTTAAGGTGACAGGATTATCCACGGAGGCTCACGAGGTTAGTGCCCTGCCTGGAGAAGGACTGGGGTTGAAGTCTGGATCTTTCTGATCCCAAGGTCCATACCCTCCTGTCCATGTATCTCCCAGCTCTAATTTTCCAGGGGAGACAGAAAGGGAACAGGAGTGATCTAAGGAACTTAGAGTTTTTTAAATGGCTGAAATTTAAGTTTGAAAAAAAAAGTGGAACAAAATAGATACGTCTCGTGAAGGTCAGGCCCGACCATAGCTCGAGCCTAGGTGGCCTGTGCGGTGGAGACGTCCTGTCCACCTGCCCCTCACCTGTGGGGCTCTGTCCACAGCCCCTCTGCCTTCTGCCCCTTCCCTGTACTGAAACTGTGTCCATGGCATGGTGAACTGCTCCTCTGGGTAGAAACATGAATACTTGGTTTTGGTTTGTTTGGAGCCAAAACCAAAGACTGAACATCCATGGTTCAGGCTTTGTCCTCAAAAGGTCCCTGGGAAAACCTATTTTGTGCTCATGATGAAGATTGTTAGAATGAGCTTTTTCCAATTTTCAATACATCACCTATGTCGGCATCAGTAGATAGAATGGAGAATGCATGAGTTTTGCCTTCGCCTAATAAAGTTGAATTGTGTGACCATGAAAATATCCTAGTTCTCGGGTTAATGACATCTCAACAAAAGATAGGGGTCAGAGGTATAGGCAGTCCCCAGGTTATAGACAGCTGATGTGCATACAACTCGTACTTACAAACGGGGCTATTACAATAAGTCTCCAGGTTACAAGCATCTGGCTGATATACCACTCCCACTTACAAATGGAGGCTATTATAGGTAATAGGTAAATATACCTGTTCCAACTTATGTACAAATTAAACTTAAGAACAAACCTACAGAACCTATCTCATTCGTAACCCAGGGCCTGCCTGTATTGTATTGTTGAATCTAATTCTGTTCTTTGGCTGCTGCTGGCATGTCTATGCCTTGCCCTTCCTGAGTAGACTTGACAACAGAAGCTGTGATGGCAAGAGCCCTCTGACTGTCCCCAGGGCCATAGCATCACAGGGTAGGTGGCAGACTTATTCTCCTCCTCCTCAATGCCTCCTGACTGGAGAAGCACTTTGATTACATGCTTGGACTGCCCAGGGGCCCACTGAAGCATTTTCAGTCCTAAAGAAACTACAAAACCCATCCAAGAAGTGGCAGGGGCTTCCAGGTTCAAGGGCAGTGGAGCCAGAGGACACCTGGACATCGGTGCACCAGCGTCTGAGTTGTCTTTCTTGGCTGTTCTTCAGAGCCAGGAGCTGTTCCCTCCATGACCTTCGAGAAGTAGTAGTCCAAGTGACACAGGTCTGTGAGTGTCCTGCTGATGACATTTCCTGCCGTGTTTGGTGCCTGCTGACATGACCACATCCTTTTGGTTAAAAGTAACCCTTTCTTCTTTTTCTTTTTTTGTAGAGACAGAGTCTCACTTTATCGCCCTCGGTGGAGTGCCATGGCATCACACAGCTCACAGCCACCTCTAACTCCTGGGCTTAGGTGATTCTCTTGCCTCAGCCTCCCGAGTAGCTGGAACTACAGGCGCCCGCCACAACGCCCGGCTATTTTTCTGTTTTGCAATTTGGCCAAGGCTGGGTTTGAACCTGCCACCTTCGGTATATGGGGCCGGCGCCCTACTCGATGAGGCACCCTTCTCGCCTATAGGCACCGCCCCTTTCTTCCTATTAGATGGCTGGCAGTTGGGATTTTTTACTACACCATTGCAAACACGTAGAAAGTAAATAACCCTGGCATCTAGGGTGGCCAGAATATCTCAGATGTTAAAGCCAGAACTTGGTCGCAGTGCAGGAATTAGAAGAGGAGGCTGCCCAGACCTGTGAGAGCAACACGAAGACTTCCTCTCTGCACGGCTTTGAGCCAGAAACTCCACCTCTCTGCCCTTGGGGTTCCTCATCTGTTGAATGGGGCTGATTCTGCCCAAGTGCAGAGTGGTTATAAATACCAGAGACAGTGCGCCTCACATGCCTGTTAGCAGCCACTGGAGTAAGGAGAGTCACTGCCTTTGTCTCCTTTCTGCATCTGGGGGTGAGCTGGCTGTGAGTCACAGAAGGCAGGCAGGATAAAGGTCACCAGCTCAGGGCTCTGATTTTACAGGACAGGCCGAGGGGAGAGCGCACAGAGTCAGGCTAGGCCCCACCTCTGGAAGGGCCCCCGGGAGCTGGCAGCAAGGAGATGAGTAAGGGCAGAATCTTGGCTCCTTTCCTGTTTGCCTGGCTCGGCCCCATCTGTCCAGAGTGTTTGCTGAGCCCAGAGGGACCTTGACATGGAAGCAGCGTCTAACTCAGAGGGAAGGGTCTGTCCTCTGTGCCCTGCACACGATCTACGTAGGTGACTGTGGCCACGTGCTGTCCCATCATATTTCCTCTGGGTCTGCCCTGGGCTGGCACCATGCTGAGCTCAGGGTGGACATTTTTCTACTTTGCAACTGTAAATTAGTGTTCAGATGATGGAACACCTCATTCTTTCTCTCTTTCCTCTGGCTTTGCCTGTTCTGTTTCTCAAATGGAAAGGAATTTAAACCAAATAGGCTTTTTTGATCAGGTCGGGCTAAGCTGTGTTTCAGTAACAGCCCATTCTAAAATCTCCATGGCTTAACTTAACAAAAGTTTATTTCTGACTCATGCAAAGTCCCCTGTGGTTATGGGCGACTCTCCAGGACAGCTGTTCTCCATACAGGGGCTCAGCAATCCCAGGCTCGTTTGATTTAGTAGCTCCATCATCTCAATTCAAGGCAAAGCAAAGCTCACGGAGATCCCTGCCCTCTCGGCTGTGTTTCAGCTCACGGCTGCTACCCGGCACCTCCCCTCAGAGCTCCTTGGCCAGACCCGGTCACGTGGCTCACCCAGCCACAGATTGCGGGGAAGAATAGCTTTCAGGGGAAGATCAGAGCAGGGGTCCTCAAACTACGGCCCGCGGGCCACATGCTTTGGTGTGAAGTGTATTTGTTCCCGTTTTTTTTACTTCAAAATAAGATATGTGCAGTGTGCATAGGAATATGTTCATAGTTTTTTTTTTTTTTAAACTATAGTCCGGCCCTCCAACGGTCTGAGGGACAGTGAATTGGCCCCCTGTTTAAAAAGTTTGAGGATGCCTGATCTAGAGGTTGGTGCATACTAAACACACCTACCATAAGGGCGCTAGCTGAAATGTAGGACTGCTTAAATTAAAAGTGAGAAAACTACCAAAACTTGTTATGCTCATTGTGAAACATATATTTCCTTACTTATTCATCCAGTGAATATTTGCTGGGCACCTGCTAAGTGGCCAGCATTGCTCTAGGAAGTGAATAAGTGGGTATGGAAGTGAATAAAAACAGTCCCTGACATCACCAGGTTATATTCTATAGTGAAGGGTATGACAGAAAATGGGTGTATAAAGTCTCAGATGTCATATGTGCCATGGAGGAAAATGAAAGAGGGTAAAAGGACAGCGAGGTGGGTGGGGGGAGGAAGTCTGCGGGCACAGGGTGGGGGCAGAGCGAGACTCAGTACAGCGGTTTGTCCACTCGTTTACTCATTCATTCAATCATCAGACATTTCTCGAGCTCTCACCACTGTGCCAGGTGCCCCCTCACAGAGCTGCTGATGAGAATGTGTAAGACCCACCCAGTGGCCTCCAGCAGCCCACACCCAGGAGGGGGATAGATGTACAAATAAATAAGTACAATGAGAAGTAAAAAGCCAGAGGGGCATGAAAGAGAGACTAAGTTTCCGTTTGCTTGGAGAAGGATCAAGGAAGATACATATGAGAAACGACTCGACGGTCTAAAGTGGAAATTAGGAAAGTTAGCTATTGAGATAAAAGTGTTGGGTGGCGCTGGCCCCATGTGCCAGAGGTGGTGGCCCTGGCCAAAAACTGCAAAAAAAAAAAAAAAAAGTGTTATATGTATTTGCTATAGCTGTATAACAAAATATCCCTAAACTGAGGCTTTTTTTTTTGAGACAGAGTCTCACTTTGTCACCCTGGGTAGAGTGCCATGGCATCACAGCTCACAGCAACCTCTAACTCTTGGGCTCAAGCAATTCTCTTGCCTCAGCCTCCCATTAGCTGGGACTACAAGGTGCCTGCCACAATGCCTGGCTATTTTTATTTGATTTTTTATTACATCATAACTGTGTACCTTTATGGGGTACATGTGCTGATTTGATATACAACTTGGAATGCTTACATCAAACTGATTAACAGAACCATCACTTCACTTATTTGTTGTGGTCATTTATGTTCTACTCTTAATAGATTTGAAATGTACCATTGCATTTTGCACAATAGGAGGAGTCTTGCTCCTGCTCAAACTGGTCTCCAACTCATGAGTTCAGGCGATCTGCCCATCTCGGCTTTCCAAAGTGCTGGGATTATAGGCGTGAGCCACTGTGCCCAGCCCCTCAACTTGAGGCTTAAAACCATATTTTATTATTTCTTATGATTCTGTTTTTTTAATTTTTTTTTTTTTTATTGAGACAGAGTCTCACTTTGTGGCCCTTAGTAGAGTGCCGTGGCATCACAGCTCATAGAAACCTCCAACTCTTGGGCTCAAGCGATTCTCTTGCCTCAGCCTCCTGAGTAGCTGGGACTACAGGCACCTGCCACAAAGCCTGGCTTTTTTTTTTGTAGAGACTGGGTATTACTCTGGCTCAGGTTGGTCTCGAACTCCTGAGCTCAGGGCAATCCACCAACCTCGGCCTCCCAGAGTGCTAGGATTACAGGCGTGAGCCGCCTTGCCTGGCCTATTTCTTATGATTCTGCAAATTGGATGGGCTCTGTGAAACAGTTGCTCTGATGCATGAGACATTGACGAGGTCAGTTGTGTGGATGCATTCAGCTGGGAGCCTGGCGTGGGCTGAATACCCACGATAGCCTTGTTCCTGCGTCTAGGACCTCTCTAGCAGGGCTGGAACCTGTGGGGCTGACTGGGTCTCCTTTCTCTTTCCTCTAGGTATCTCATCTAATTTAACTTGGACTTTTGTCACGTGGTAGCTGGATCCCATAAGAGTGAACACAGGCTCAAGGTCTCTTAAGGACTGGAAGTCACAGTCCCATTTCTATTGCATTCTGTGGTCAAAGCCGATGGAAGGGAGGGAAATAGACTGGACCTGAATGCCTGACCAGGACTGGGAAGGATCTTTGGAGGCCGTATTTTCAGACAATCTACCACAAGAATTAACTAAATAGTAAAGCAGGTGTATCTGTGTGCCCTGTTACTACCTTTTCCCCACAATGGTAACCCATGCAAAAAGCACTATTTGCTTTCAGCACGCTTACCTTTCTCAAGTCAGCACCTCAGATGGATTGACCAGAGTCCGGGCAAGAGATGAGAGCCATTTGTCATCCTTGACAGAAAGGAATATAACAATTGCCAATATGTATCTGTAGTATGATTATACAACGACAGTGCTTATGTCTGCAAGTGAACAAGGATGAGGACAGGGGTAGGATTGTGGATGATGCTTTTTGTCATACATAGGCACTTTTAAATGCTCAGGGGTGTAAAAATTAAAAACGATTACACTAAAAATATAGAAAAAAAGAGGGAAAAAAGCTCTTGAGAGGGAAACTGGGTGAAGAGCAAGCACGGCTGGCCTAGAGACAGAGGAATTTGCAGGGACCCAGGAAGGGAAGCAGGTGACAGGAGCACATCAAGGGGTTCTGGAGTGGACAATTTTGGTCTGAACTCAGGAAACAGGACTTGGTTTGCAGCCAAAATGAGTGTGGCACTTCCAGGCACTAGGGCCTGGGGAGGTTAGTCTAGCTGAGCTTAGAGGTATAACAGGTTGGACACATCTGGCACCTCCTGGTCTTTAAATTATAGAAACTTAGCCCTACTTCCTCAGCGAAGTGAAATCCTGATGTAGCGGCATTGTGCATAATTTAAGAGAAAATGTCTTTCCCTTCTCCCCAGGCAGCAGTGTGGGGAGGCGTGTTGGATCTGGACTCAGGAGGGGTGGTGCCAGAGGAGAAGGAATGATGTCTGTAGGGCTCTTGTTTCCTAGGACAATCACTCATCACTTTCTGGGTGTTTATCAGCCCATGGGCCTTTGTGAAGGGATTTCTTTCTTAGCTGAAGCATATGAATTCGACTGTGACTCAGGCACAGAGAGCTAGTCCAGCTGCTGCGTGGCTCAATGTGCAGTGGTCCAGATACCCCCCAACCTGGTAAAAAGACCCTTTAGTGTTGGTCAGCCCGTTGATCAGAGGCCGATCACTGCAGGTTCTGGAGTCCAGGGAAGTGACTGGACTTCCTAACATCCCAAGCACCAGCTGGGTTTCTTTCTACACCAAGGATCCTATTTTGGCTACTGTGCCCCATTAAATTATTTACCATAAACCCTCATTGGAGTATTTCAAGCCCCTCTCCATAAAACTTCCTAACCAGAAAGTCCTCAGGAACATAAGAGGTGGTCATGGATTAGAGGAGGATCAAAATCCTGCCATTCGTCATGTAGCAAACCTTCCCTGGCAGGGCCTTCACGACGGCTCTTACTGGGAGATTTCTTCTTTTGTTTTATCGTAAGTGTGATGTCACTTAAGCCCAAATACACCCTTATCGCTGTCTGCTGCTGGGTTGTCTTGTCTTCCCAGCTGGGAGAGGCCAGGGACTTAGTTCAGATTCCCTCCTAAACATTTTACAAGCCCTCCCTGTGTTTCTGGCTCAGGTATCTCCCACCACGTTCCAGACTGGCAGTGGCTCGTGGTTCTGGAGGTGGAGGCAGTGTGGGGGTCCCCTGCAGGCCAGGAAGCCTCACCTCTGAGACTTCTGCTCTTAGAAAGACTAGGTGAGCTGCTGTCCCTTGCCTTCCTGGCTTGCAGACTATCTGTGAGGTGGAAGGAATTATGTTCTACAACAACCTACCATATGCAGTCAAGGCAGCGCTGGCTGCCGTAACGAGCCCCCAGAAAGTGTAATCAGAGCAAAGCTTATTTCCTACTCACATCAGGTGCATCTATGTGCCAAGCTGCTCTCTTGTGGGCAGGAGTGCAGGCTCCAGGGCCCTCCCAGCTGTGGCGGACTGTGAGAGTGAAGCCTTACCACTTCCACCACACGCTGGCCCGGAGGTGGCAGGCACCACTTCTGCTCACATTCCTCTGGTGAGAACGAATCACACGGCCACACCAGGATGCGAGCGGAAAGGAGTTCCCTCTCAGCATCAGCGCTCCCCTGTGAGGGGCACACGGACCCCTGTTGCACAGCCAGCTGTCTTTGTCTAAGCTGCCTTCCAGTGGCAGGTGAAAATCTTTGATTACTTCCCCACTGACCTGCCCATTGATGTGCCTGTTTTCTTCCTTTTTATATCTTTGCATCCTCATGCCTCCCTTCTCCCCCTTTTGGACAGTTCCATTCTGTCACTCAGGCTGGAACACAGTGGTGGCATCACAGCTCACAGCAACTTCCAGCTCCTGGGCTCAGGTGATCCTCCTGCCTCACCTCCTGAGTAGCCGGGAATATAGTTGATGCCACGAACCCTACCTAATTTTTTTCTAATTTAATGCTTTTTTGTAAAGACAGGGTCTCATTCTTGCTCAGGGTGGTCTCAAACTCCTGAACTCAATCAATGTCCTGCCTTGATCTCCCAGAGTGCTGGGATTATAGGCCTGAGCCACTGCTCCTGGCCTCCTCATATATTTTATTTTATTTTATTTATTTTTTATTGTTGGGAATTCACTGAGGGTACAAGAAACCAGGTTACACTGATTGCATCCCTCTTACAATCGTGTTTTGCCCCCAAAAGGTGTGGCACACACCAAGACCCACCCACCTCGCTCCATCCCACTCTCTGCTTGGAAGGAAGTATGGAGAACCCTCAAAGAACTCAAGCTAGACCTCCCATTCAATCCTGCAATCCCATTACTGGGCATCTACCCTGAAGAAAAAAAATTTTTATCATAAGGACGCTTGCACTAGACTGTTTATTGCAGCTCAATTTGCAATCACCAAAATGTGGAAACAACCTAAATCCCCACCAACCCAGGAATGGATTAACAAGCTGTGGTATATGTACACTATGGAATACTATCCAGCCATTAAAAAAGATGGAGACTTTACAGCCTTGGTATTAACCTGGATGGAAGTGGAACACATTATTCTTAGTAAAGCATCTAAAGAATGGAGAAGCATGAATCCCATGTATTCAAGTTTGATATGAGGACAATTAATGACAGTGGGGGTGGGGGAAGGGGAGAGCAGAGAAAGAAAGAGGGAGGGGTGGGGAAAGGAAGAGCTCCTCATATATTTTAATAAAGCATCTTATAATTCCCTTTCTAATATGATGTGATTAAAAGAACACTGAACTAGAAGTCAGAAGATCTGGGTTCCAGAATTATTGGTAGCATCTCACAGGATGATCTTGGACAAGCAATTAAATAAAGATATAGTGTAAGGAAGAGTAAATGGGCTGCACATCCAAAGTGCCCAGCATGGTGCCTGGCAAATAAGAGAAACGCCATCATATATTTAGTTATTATTAATCGAGTGAACGATGAAGAAGCTTTCATCAGGCATTTCCTGCCATGTTCCACTGATTACCGTGGCTGCGTCTTGGCATTATTTAGGCACATGGAAGTTGGAGTAGGTAGAGGGAGGGGAACTCAGTGAAGTTCCTGATGGCAGGAACTGCGTGCAAGCTCTCCTCCTCACACCGTCTTGGGGTGCACTGGAGATCATACCATGGCCTCCAAGGGCCACACACCAAGGCAGCCATAGACCAGAGCTTAACCTCCGAGAATCAGACTGTTCTTCTGGTTTTTCCAAGGAGGGAAGGTCATTGCTAGTCCTTTCCTGACTAAAAATGTGATAGAACCCTCTGTTCACCAAGCAGGTGGCTTTTGGCTTCTGGGCTGACCTCAGTAGTCAGATTCCTCACTTAAGCATTCAAAGCAACAATTCTTTCTAGCAGATAGACATGTGAGATCGGGCTGGAGCTAGGTATTAGAAGACTTAGTCTTGGTGACATCCTGAATGTGCCCCTAATTTAACAGGGCCATGTGGCTGAGTGGGGGAGCACAGGTCATGTGGCTGAATGTGGGGGGCACAGGCTGTGTGGCCAAGTTGAGGGTGGGGCACAGGCTGTGTGGCCGAGTAGCTCTGGCTTTGAGCCTGGACTTGGCAGGGAGGTGTTAGGTGACTTCTTCAGCCATTACAAGCCTCAGTTTCCACTTCTGTAAAAGAGGCACCGTAATCCTGCCACACTCCCAACCCCCCCTTCCCTCTTGGCTGCTGTGTGAGGGTGAGAGGTCAGGCTTTGGAGGCAGAGTCCCTGGGCTGGGGTGACTGGGGCATGTCACCTAACCTTCCTGTGCCGTAAATTCCCCAAATGTAAAATGAGGGCAGTACTGCTTCCCGCCATAAATGCTTGTTGTGATGATCAACCAAATTAATTTATGTGAAATGTTTAGAATGACAATCAGTAGTAAGCAACTGACTGTAATAAGTAATAATAGCTATTACTGTAACTATGATTGCTACTAAGATAATTAAATAAATGTAGAATATTTGATAAATCTGAAGCCATAGCACTTAGGTTTCATTATAAAAGCTCCAGCCCTATATTCTTTCTTTTTTCTTTCTTTCTTTTTTTTGAGATAGTCTCACTTTGTTACCCTCGGTAGAGTACCAATGTGTCATATCTCACAGCAACCTCAAGCAATCCTCTCACCTCAGTCTCCCGAGTATCTGGGACTATAGGCACCTGTCACAACGCCTGGCTATTTTTTAGAGACCAGGTCTTGCTCAGGCTGACCATCTGCCTGCCTCCCAGAGTGCTGGGATTACAGGGTGAGCCCCCACCTTGCCCAGCCCAGCCCCGTATTCTTGTCTCTTTGCAATCGGGAAATTTCTCAGCACCGAGAGAAGCCCTTACCTGACTTTCATCCTTGGGCTTCCTGTGGCCGAAAGCAGGTAGGCTGCTGGCAGGCCTGGGGCTCTGCTCTGCTGTACTCTGCCCTGTGCTCTCAGAGCACGCGTGCCCTTTGGTGTGATGTCTCATTGCCCTCACCAAAGCATGTCCCACTGGGCTTTTACACAGCCCCCCAGTGGGAGGGAACTGGCCCCAGACCAACACCACAAAGTGCCAGAGGGGAATCAGTGCCGCCAGGGCCCCTTTTCCTGTGAACCATCTTCTGATACCCCACTCTGGGGACCATGGACACTGGGTCAGTGGAAAGACCACACACTCAGAGGTTAACAGTGTGGGGCTTGGGATCCGACCACCCTGAATTCGGATCTCGGTTTTAATTCCCACAGCTGAATTATGTGGGTTCATTGACTTCATGCTTTTGAGCTCAATTTCTTCACCTGTAAACCAGGTATAATAATAGCTGATTCATGGTGTTTTTGCAGATGAGATGGTTCAGTGTTAACATTCAAGAATGTTGACTAAAGCCACTAGTCTAGGCGTCAGCAAAACTGACTCCTAATAAGAAGTCTGCTACAGATGTCTGCAGGGTGTCAGGGAGCCACCTGCTTCTTGGGGCCTTCATTTTCCTCATCTGCAAAGTGGGCATGCTGGCTTCAAATACGATGGCAACTTAGCCAAGCTGGAGTCATTTCCCAGAATCCCCTTCCCTATGTGGATTTGACTTTAGAGTTGGCCACAAGACAAATCCAAGCCAGATCTGGAAGGTGGGTGTGAGGCAGCAGCTGTTTCTATGCAGGTGCCATGGCTGCAAGGACAAAATGTCACTGATCTCTCACTTAACTGGGTGGGGGCTGTCCCGGGCCACAGCCTGTCAGTGCCTACTGGATCCTCAAGCTTTTTTTTTGTTTTAGAGACAGAGTCTCACTTTATCGCCCTCAGTAGAGTGCTGTGGCGTCACACAGCTCACAGCAACCTCCAACTCCTGGGCTTAGGCGATTCTCCTGCCTCAGCCTCCCGAGTAGTTGGGACTACAGGCGCCCGCCACACGCCTGGCTATTTTCTTGTTTCTTGCAGTTCAGCAGAGGTCGGATTTGAACCCGCCACCTTCGGTATATGGGGCCGACACCCTACTCGATGAGCCACAGGCGCCGCCCTGCATCCTTGAGCTTTTACGAGTCAAGCCAGGGTGTGTGCAGTTTCCCAGAAAGGACACGGCTTCTCCTGTAAGACCACGTCACTGAGCGTGGAGAAGGTGGGAAACAGGCGCAGGTTCCAGTTTATTTGCCTGAGTTCTGGAGTTTCTGCGGGGGTTCCAAGCTCTCCCTGGTCTCCATCACCACCCGCTCGCCCGCTTTCCTTCCATCACCACCCACCCGCCTGCTTCCCTTCCTGACATCCAGCGTAACAACTTGAGCCACAACACTCTACACAGCAGCTTCTCCAGCAGTTGCCTCAGTTGCACACAGTCTAACCCTACAATGCACCCTTACCCTCACTCTGTATGAGCCTCGGTGAATCTGCTTCTTCACACTCTGACACAGGGGGCTAAGGTTGCTTTAAAGAGTAAATGAGCTAACAGATGAGAAAGGGATAATGAGTATTATATGTGCTTAAATCACATGTGGTTGGGAGGCTGAGGCGGGTGGATCACCTGAGCTAGGGGTTTGCGACCAAGCTGAGCAAAAGCAAGTCCTTGTCGCTAAAAATAGCCAGGCGTTGTGGTGGGCACCTGTAGTCCCAGCTACTTGGGAGGCTGAGACAAGAGAATCCCTTGAGGCCAAGAGTTTGAGGTTTATGTGAGCTGTGACGCCAGGGCACTCTACTGAGGGTAACCAAGTGAGACTCTGTTTCAAAAAAAAAAAAAAAAGGGGCGGCTCCTGTGGCTCAGCGAGTAGGGCGCCAACCCCATATACCAAAGGTGGTGGGTTCAAGCCCGGCCTCGGCCGAACTGCAAAAACAAAAAAATAGCCGGGCGCTGTGGCGGGTGCCCGTAGTCCCAGCTACTCGGGAGGCTGAGGCAAGAGAATCGCTTAAGCCCAAGAGCTGGAGGTTGCTGTGAGCTGTGTGATGCCACAGCACTCTACCCAGGGCGATAAAGTGAGACTCTGTCTCTACAAAAAAAAAAAAAAAGATGACATGTGGAAAAATGTACTAATAAAATTCAAAAGTATACTTCTTTCAGATAACGTAATAGCAAAGCAAAGCTGCAGACAGAATGATCTCCCTGAGCCTGCTCAGCACCTCCTTTCCAGGGGCTGGGTGGCTCGGTGACCCTGGGCACCATTCTCTCCTTCCCCTTGCACACGCCCAGCTCATCCTCACTGCTAATGCCCTGGGGCACCACCTCAGGCTTCAACAATGGAGTTTAATTTTGAGTGTTGTTCTGTTCTCTTTGTCTTTTTTAGTGCTAGAAATATAAGCTATTTATACTATTCAGTGAACACAGGGGAAAGACAGTGTCACCAAAATGACCACAACAGTGGAAAAGCTCACAGCATCAATGACTATTTGTCAAATGGAGGGAAAAAGCTTGAAGGGAAAAATCCTCAATAATGTTGTTATTGGTTGGTGAAGGAATTAGTATTGATTTTTATATTTTCTCTATCCTCTGGAGTTTTGTATTGTGGTGATAAGATTATCATAATAACAGGTAATTATGACCAAAAGGAAATTAGAGCCAAAATTAAGGGTCATTTTCTTTTTTTTTTTGTAGAGACAGAGTCTCACTTTATCCCCCGCGGTGGAGTGCCGTGGCGTCACACAGCTCACAGCAACCTCCAGCTCCTGGGCTTAGGCGATTCTCTTGCCTCAGCCTCCCAAGTAGCTGGGACTACAGGCGCCCACCACAACACCTGGCTATTTTTCTGTTTTGAAGTTTGGCAGAGGCTGGGTTTCCGGCATATGGGGCCGGCGCCTTACTCACTGAGCCACAGGTGCCACCCAAGGGTTGTTTTCATATGAAGCAGAGGCCTAGCTGTAGGAACCAAGGGCAGTTGAACAGGGATACATGGATACATTTAACATCTATTTTTACCTCTACTCTTGTTCCTTCATAAAGAATGAAATCATTCTCTATTCCAAGTGAACACGTATCCCCCTAAATTAATTAGTGACTGGTGTAAAATCCTGCCAAGATTCTAGAGGGGCAAGGCAGTTAAGATAGGAGGCCTTAGGATGGGCGCATCATTTGAGTGCCTTACAATGTACTGCTAATTCTGAAACATCTCCTTATGCTAAATACTTTTACAAAAAGCATTTTCTCCTGACTACAGCACTGTTGGAACTTGATAACGTTTGCTGTGAGCCAGTTAGTGCTCACTGTGAGCTGGAGGGGACAGATTAGATCGGGACGTCGTCTCCCTGCCCTTTTATGAGAAGTTGATCCTAAAATATTTACCCATTATCTTCTAACCCCAACCACACCAGGCTAAAATGGAGCCTGCCAGGGCAGCTGTGGCCACTTGAGGATTAGGCCTGAGGTGCTAGCTCCTGTGCTGTCTGGGGAGGAGATTCAGAGGCAAGACAGAATCACCCTCCTCACCCCTTTAGACCTGGTCACCAGCTGTTCTGCCAGGTCTGGTTGCTATGGTGATGGGCTGCCATAAGACTTTTTAAAGTCTTTTAAAAAATAACTCCACCTTTTTCTCAAACTACTCAGACCCTCCTCGTCACGGCCACCCCGCACCAGGGTCCCCATCTCCTCCTCACCGACTCGATTTCTGGCTCTGCTCCTAACTTCCTCGGTGACTCTCTCTTCAGTCACTTTGCTCTGTGAGGCCTCAGTTTCCTTATCTGTAAAATGCGAGTGGTTCTCCTGACCTCACCAAGTCGTCACATAGAGGAAATGAGACAGAGCAGGTGGGAGAACCTGCCCCAGCGTGGGGCTGGATCATTCTAACTCCCTTCCTTCCTCCTTTCACTGCAAATTATCAGAATTGTGCCTGTCACATGGTAATATTCCCCTCTATCCGATTGTCAGCTGCTCCCCCGGCTGTGCACACCGCCCAAATCAGAGCTGTTAACAAACGAGGGGGAGCGTGGGGGGTTGGTTCTTGGACTTTAGGGCAGAGCATTCTGGGAAGGAAGGACTCCGCTACTCCGAGGAAGTGGGGGGACATCGTGGTACCCAGGGGCTGGTGACAGTGGTTGCATTTTGTTGTTGGTTTGTTTGTATTAAAATATCCACTTCCTAAAAAAAAAAAAAACAAAACCCACATCCTGTCTCACAGCTGGGGCATAAAATCAAGCTTTAGTTGTGGGATTTTTTTGTTTATTCACTAGTTGGGCTGCTCAGGAGTTTAATCTAGATCAATATCTTTACATTGTTTGTAGTCTACAGAGAGAATTCCAGCAGTTTCTGGCTACTAAATCTGCTGGTGTTAAAAAAAAGAAAAGGAAATAAAAAAAAATTGATCCACGTAGTCTGGTTGCTTTTAGGATAAATTCATTTTTGTTTTCTTTAAAAAATAATAACAAACTTCTAACTGCTAATATGGTTTCATTTTGCAGAGGCAGCTTTGGCAATAGGAATTTTTGGTAGAAAAAAAGAATTAAAGAAACAAATGTGGAACCTTTCACAGCTATAAATCATTGATGTAGCCCCTCTTCCCTTTATCCCCCCGCCAAAAAAAAAAAAGAAAAAAAAGGAAGGAGAGAAAGAAAGAAGAGTTAAAAGGAAAAGAAGGGAAGAAAAATAACTAGCTTCACAGGCAGGGGAGGGCTCCCCGTCAGTTCTCACAAGTTGTTCCATAATTATATCCTTCCTCTCAGGACATTTCGGCCATCGGGAAAGGATTTAATTTGTAAAGCCAGAGAGCAGACCAAGTAGAGCTTCTTAAATAGATGTTTCAGAACTCAATGGTACCCTGTGCTGTTTCCCTGATAAATTTAATACTTGTTCATTAACGAAAAATGAGAAAATATTCAAAAGAAAAAAGGAAAAGAACACCTGTGCCCAGTACAACTCCCTGGGATGTGGTATACTCTGCGTACTCTCGCCTTGAGTGCTTCCCTCACTGTGTTTGGTAGAGAAAATGTGGGGCATGTTTGCTGTTGGCTCTGGGTCTTTCTCACACCTGATAAGGCCATTCATGACGCCCGGGGCCTCTGAGCTCACTGCCCGTCAGCAGAACGGGACTCTGCATCCGTTTCTGGCCCCATAATATGTGAAAATGGCTGGATGAATTTTCACCCAGGTGAGGATGGTTTCCCTTCAAATGTGAACTACAGGATATAAAGATGTCACCCTGGGATGCCCCGGGTGGAGGGGAGCCTCGGTCTTTGATTTCCACCAGAAGGGAGGACTGTGACACTTCATTCTGAAGATGTCACTGGGTTGAGTTCAGATATTCACTTTTTAAAAAAAAGTTTACAATGATTTTATGGATGAGAAGGCTCCTTGGGTTCATTATATTTCAAAATAATCATCACCCCCCCCCAATATTTATAGAAAGGAAATACACCTGACAAATGTCATTTAGAGGCATTAATTCAATGTCAGCAAGCATTTTTTTTTTTCATTGTTGGGGAATCATTGAGGGTATAATGAGCCAGGTTATACAGCTTGCGTTTGCAGGGTGGAGTCCTTCTATTAATAATGTCCTGACCCAAGAGGTGTGTCACAAACCATGGCCTCTACTTCCCTCCCTCCTTCCCTCTCTCCCCTTCCCCATTCTCCTTCCCCCCACCATGTACTAGCATCAGTTGTCCTCATATCAGAATTGAGTACATTGGATTCCTTCTTTTCCATTCCTGTGATGCTTTACTAAGAAGAACGTATTTCAATTCCATCTAAATTAATACAAAAGATGTAAAGTCTCCATCCTTTTTACTGGCTATGTAGTATTCCATGGCATCCATATACCACAGCTTGTTAATCCATTCCTGGATTGGTGGGCATTTAGGTTGTTTCTACAATTTGGTGATTGTAAATTGAGATGTGGTAAACAGTCTAGTGCAAGTGTCCTTATGAAAAAAGGATTTTTTTATCTTCTGGGTAGATGCCCAGTAATGGGATTGCAGGATCAAATGGGAGGTCTAGTTTGAGTTCTTTGAGGATTCCCCATACTTCCTTCCAAAAGTGTTGTATTAGTTTGCAGTCCCACTAGCAGTGTAAAAGTGTTCCCTTCTCTCCACATCCACACCAGTAAATGCAGCTTTGCGTCTTTGTGAAGTGAGCTGTTCTCATTGGGGTTAGGTGATATTCAGGGTGGTTTTGATTTGCATTTCTCTAATAATTAGGGATGGTGAGCATTTTTTCATATGCTTGTCAGCCATTTTTCTTCTTTCTAGAATATTCTATTCATCTCACTTGCCCATTGATACAGGGAATTGTTGACTTTTCTTTTTTTATTTTTGGCTTAATTTGAGTTTTCTGTAGATTCTAGTTATCAAGCTTTTGGGCAGTTGATAATATGAAAATATCTTTTCCCATTCTGATGGTTGTCTATTTGCTTTGGTTGTTGTCTCCTTAGCTGTATAGAAGCTATTCAGTTTAATTAAATCCCATTTGTTTATTTTTGTTATTGGTGCAATTGCCACTGGAGTCTTCTTCATGAAATCTTTCCTCAGGCCAATAGCTTCAAGTGTTTTCCCCACGCTTTCTTCAAGGGTTTTTATTGGTTCATGCCTTAGGTTTGGATTTTTTATCCATCTTGAATCAATTTTAGTGAGTGGAGAAAGGTGCGGGTCCTGTTTCAGTCTTTTACATGTTGTTATCCAGTTCTCCCAGCACCATTTATTGAATAGGGAGTCTTTCCCTCAGTGAATGGTCTTGTTTATCAAAGATCAGGTGTCTGTAAAATTTTAGTTTCAGCTCATGGTTTTCTATTCGATTCCAGTTGTCTATGTCTCTGGAACAGCAGACACTTTTGATCACTATGGCCTTGTAGTATAGCCTGAAGTCTGGTAGGCTAATGCCCCTGGCCTTGTTTTTATTACTAAGAATTGCAAATATAGGCATTGGTGGCACATTTCTTAAATTGATTCAAAACCATGTATGACAAAATCACAGCTAATATTATACTAAATGGAATAAAACTGAAAAACTTTTCCACTAAGAACTGGAATAAGACGAGGTTGCCCTCTATCACCACTACTATTCAACATAGGGCTGGAAGTTCTAGCCAATACAATCAGTCAAGATAAGGAAATAAAGGGCATCCAAATGGGGGCAGAGGTGGTCAAACTCTCCCTCTTTGCCAATGATATGATCTTATACTTAGAGAACCCCAAGGACTCAATCACAAGCCTCCTAGAAGTTATGAAAAAATACAGTAATGTCTCAGGATATAAAATCAATGTCCATGAACCAGTAGCCTTTATATATGCTAATAATAGCCAAGATGAGAAACTAATCAAGGACACAATTCCCTTCTCAGTAGCTTCAAAGAAAATGAAATACCTAGGAATATACCTAACAATAGAGATGAAGACCTCCATAAAGAAAATTGTTAAACCCTAAGAAATAGCAGAAAATATTAACAAATGGAAGAACATATCATGCTTGTGGCTGGGCAGAATCAACATTTCTAAAATGTCTATACTTATCAAAGCAATCTACAGATTCAATGCAATCCCCATTAAAATACCAACATCATACTTTCAAGATTTGGAATAAATAATTCTCCATTTTGTATGGAACCAGGAAGCATTTTTTAAAGATAGAACTTTTAATGAGGTCAGGTGCAGTGGTTCACACCTGTAATCCTAGCATTCTGGGAGACCGAGACAGGTGCATTGCTTGAGCTCAGGAATTTGAGACCAGCCTGAGCAAGAGTGAGAACTTGCTTTACTAAAATAGAAAAATTAGCTAGGTATTATGATGTGAGCCTATAGTTCCAGATACTCAGGAGGCTGAGACAGGAGGATCTCATGAGTCCAAGAGTTTGAGGTTGCTGTGAGCTATGATGCTATAGCACTCTACCAAGGAGAGTGAGACAGTTTCAAGCAAAACAAACAAACAAACAAAAAGTCTGATGTGTTAGAATGGTACACATGTTTGAGGCTCACAGAAGAGAGACAGGGAATGAGATTTCTTACAGCCGTGGACCAAGACAGACACACTTTCCCAAGGCATCTGGGGCAGATGTCCAACCTGGGATTGTTGAAACACTCAAGTTGATGGATGTTAAGCCTTCCCAGCAATGAAACTGAGGCAAAAAGAGGCATCTATGATGGCAATTATGAAAGACCAGCCATTGGATTTGGCTACTAGGGTTGTATAAAAGTAACAGTGGTTTCAAATATGAAGAAGCCTAATCCAAAATTCCTGTGTTAGACACTCCATGATTATAACAAAGAAGCTGCTTCTTACATAACAACGGTATGTGAACTTCAGAGTGAGACATGAAGATATATATCCCAACAAATGTGTAGTATATAAAGACTTTCTTCTGCCAACTTGAAAATTATTAGAGATCTGCTTGAATTATTACAACTCTAACCATGAATTTTTTTTTTTTGCAGTTTTTGGCTGGGGCTGGGTTTGAACCCGCCACCTCCGGCATATGGAGCCAGCGCCCTACTCCTTTGAGCCACAGGCGCCTAACCATGAATTTTGAATATTAAACTATTAAACTTAATAATTCTGAGCATTACTTGAAATTAAAATGAGGGCTACACTTACTGAGTAAAAACACTCATTAATACACGTATCAATCAGAAATATGCTAGACGCTATGCTTAGCACATGGTGTGTTCATTTAAAATAATCCTTACAGCAATCCCAGGGGGCAGAAACAGGCATGTGCATTTTATTACACTTTACTTTTTTGTGCTTCACCAATAGTGTGCTTTTTATAAATTGAAGGTTTGTGGCAACCCAGTGACAAGTAAGTCTATTGATGCCATTTTTTCTTTCTTTCTTTTTTTTTTTTTTTGAGATGGAGCCTCAGTTGTCACCCTGGGTAGAGTGCCGTGGCATCACAGCTCACAGCAACCTCCAACTCCTGGGTTAAGCGATTCTCTCGCCTCTGCCTCCCAAGTACCTGGGACCACAGGCGCCCGCCACCACGCCTGGGTATTTTTTGGTTGTGGTTGTTGTTGTTGTTTGGCCATGGTGGACAAATTGCCCCTACTTGTAAGCAATGCGCAGACACGGAATGTGCAGCCGGAACAGATGTTTGGGGAATACGATGAAATAAGTATTGTGCTCATGGTTGATATTGTTCCTTCCTTCTGAGGGAGGGGTTATTCTTTGCTTGCAAAAATGTCTTGATAAGCTTCTAGAGGTAAGGTGAAACTGTGTTAGTAGGAAAAAAAGAACAAACAAAAAGATTAAGGTGTTCATAGGAAAATAAGAATGAGGGAAGATGAAGAAGAAGAGAATGAAAGAGAAGAAGAAAGGGGAGCGGAAGAGAAGGCGAGGGGAGAGCAGGAGAATAAGGGAGGAGAAGGCGGTGGGGGCAGAGGGAGGGGGAGAGGAAGAGAAAAGTAGCAGAGCAGAGCTAGGAAGCTGGGGTGAGGTGGGGACTAGGCAGGACTGGGAGGCACTGACAGCCCTGGTGAAGAGGGGACTGGGAGATGCTTTGGGAGCAGAAATGCCACTACTGCCTTCCCCACCCCCAGAACTTCAGTAAAGTGCTCTGCATTAGTGCTCGGTATAGGAGGGTTTCATACAAGACATGTAGGAAGGACACAGGGCCTCTGGGTGCCCGTGTCACACAGGTGCACATTAGTAGGAAGGACCCTTTCTGTGTGGGTACAGATGGTCGGCCTGGCAGAGGCTGGTTTTTCACACTTTCTTGCCCCGTTATCCTGGTGCCCCTGAGCAGGGCATCTCCCTACCCCTACATAATGGCCCAGGTCAATACCTGAGCCAGCACTGTACAAACTAGAAGTAGCAGGCATAGAAGCGGGAGTTGCTGGTGGGAGGACAAGGAAATACGGACCCCTGGGAATTCACAGAAGCCATGGGAAAGGCCTTTGATTAGGGTATAGGGTCAGGATCCAGTCAGTGGAGCCTTGTGGGACTAGGATGTGGATATAGACCTCCAGCCATACCATGGTGAGAGTGCTGAGAGCTTTGGAGGCTAACCTCCCCTGTGAAAGCTGGGGGGACTTCCTGGAGGAGGTGACATTTAAGGTGTCATTCAAAGGCTGAGCTTGCTGAGAATACAGGTAAGAAGGAGACACTTGGTGGGAAAGGACATAGTGTGTCAGGGACCTGGGGAGAGGTTCGATTTGGTTGTAGCAAGACTTGTGTGTGGGGAGGTGGTTCAGGGATGCAAGAGGCCACAGTTGGCCTTTGGAGAGTCACAAATGCAAGGTTTTGGTTGCAAGGGTGAGAACCACTGGTCTAGCAGCAAGGGAGAGGACGGAGCAGGGAGAAACTGTTTACTCATGTCCGAAGTGAATGAGGATGAGACCAGAATTAAGGAAAGAGTAGTAGGGATGGAGAAGAGCATGCTACTTTAAGCAAATATCAGTTAGTTCAAGTGGCCAGGACTTGGTTAAAGGTACCCAAGAGGTACATTATTGCTTTTCAGTTCCTAAATTAAAGTTGCTGTGTTTTTACAGCCCCCAAGTCCTTCCAGACTTTCCTTTCCAACAGCAGAGAAGTTAACTCTCAGCCCTCGGGGTGGGTGGGTGGGTGTCTTACACCCTGCTGTCTCCCGACCTGGGTCACACAATCTGGGAGCTGCAAGGGAATGACTCCAGGGCAGGAAGCCAGCACAAAGTGGCTTTTTCAGCAGGTTGGGGGAGAGTGGGAGCAGGTCAATTGCATTGGGTGTCCTATCTTTTCAGATGGCAGGGGTTAGAGCAGGAGACAGTGGGAGTCCCTCCTGGCCCCTCTCCCGGCTTCCAGGGTGGTCAGCTGAGCACAGCGCTAGGCACGGGCACAGACACAGAGACACAGATTGGGTAAGAGAGAACTGGAGAGTCTGGCTCCCTCTCTCCCCTTCCAAACACATTGTCTCTGTGGGCCAGCCTGGACCAAGGCTTGATCTCAAGGGAGATTTCAAAAAGCCCACTTGAGGTCTGCAGTTGAAGGGTCCAGTAAAGGGAGAGCTGTAGGTTTGCAGGTGATATTTCTCCCACGCTGCAGGTAATGTTCTTGCCCAGAGTGGGTCCGTGACTTGTCCAGTATCCTCCAGGCAACAAGAGTTCAGTCCAAGAAGGATGTGGCACTCTGGTGGTGGTGCATTGAGCATTTTATTGAAGTTAAGTCATCCTCATGAGGCTGGGAGTCACACTATCCAGGTGGGAGATGGAGACACAGGAGTTAAGTAACCTGCCCAAGGTTACGTAACATACGCGACGGAGCCAGAATTCGAATCCAGGCAGGCAGACAGCAGAACGTGGGTCTGACCACAACACTCTGCTGACTTCAGCACCAGCCAAGTCTTCTGTTTCCAAGCCCACTGCTCTTTCCAATACTTTGTAACAGTTCTTGGCATAAAAATGCCAAATAACATGCCAATAATTTCATATGTAAGGGATTTCAAAGGTATACCTCTGAGGAACCTATGATCTCAGCCACATTGAGGGAAATAAATTGCAGGAGTTTAGTGTCTAAAATTCAGATCACAAACACAGCACAGTGGGGTGGAAGCATTAGTAAAAATTCATCTTATTAAATGAACATCTGTTTCCTAGAATTTGACAGCATTCTCATGTAAGTATGGCCAGCCTGAGATGGCTCACCGAGAAAATTTAAGTACACTTTCTAATGAAACTCTTCAGTTATAAAAGCTATAGCGATGCAGTCAGTGGGTAAATAGCCTGAATTTTAGTATGCCTAAAACAGAAATCAAACCCATTCTTTTATCTCCCCAGTTCTAAAGTCACTGTTCCTCTCTCTCCCAGGAGAGTGCCAACAAGATACAGAGAGACTGGGCAGTGGACAGGTGGCTTTTGGCAGGGATGTGGGCATGGTCCAGACTGTTAGGAAATGCCTTTTATCTACTTTTAGGACTGGGCCTGAGTCCCATGGCAGATTGATTGCAGAATGTGGCTACAATTCTTCAAGCATTTTGTCATGTGGCTTCGCCAGCAGCTCCGTGAAGAGATGGGGTCTGTGTCCCCATTCCCTGATCCTGGGCTACCTCGTGAGCAAGCCAACCAGCAGAATGTGGCAGAAGAGGTGGTGTGTCAGTTGGTCAATGCTAAGAACATGTCCATTTCCTTCCCCTCTGCCTTTACCAGGAGAGCAGTCCTGAACAGCTGGCGGGAGATGAGCCCTCACGGGATAGAGCTGTGCACTCCCAGCACACCCGCCTTCCCTAGCACATGAGCAAGCCCGGCTGGTATCATCTGAGCCTGTCCAGATCAGGATAGCTGCTCAGCCAGGCTCTGGGTATGTGAGAAATAATACATAATTGTGGTTTAAGCCACTAAACGTTGGGGCGGTTTGTTATGCATTATTGTGGCAATAGATAGTGGATAAAAGTACTAAAGGCCAATCTCCTCGGTGACAGGAAGTCTGTCCCCCCTGTCGCACCCTCCTTCCTGTGTCCTGCTTGCTTCTTTTGCATTTCCTCCTAGTAGTGCTGCAGCCCCACAGGAACTCCAAGGTTAGGCCCTGGGCTACCTCCTTGGGAAAGGTGACCGGCACTTACCTCACAGATGCATACAAAAAACACAGTCCTGCTCCTCCAGAGAGCCAGTCCTGGCTTGGCGCCTGTGGCTCAACAGCCTAAGGCACCAGCCACGTACACCTGAGCTGGCGGGTTCGAATCCAGCCCGGACCCGCCAAACAACAATGACGGCTGCAACCAAAAATGGCCGGGCGTTGTGGCGGGTGCCTGTAGTCCCAGCTACTTGGGAGGCAGAGGCAAGAGACTCGCTTGAGCCCAGGAATTGGAGGTTGCTATGAGCTGTGATGCCA
>CAUYON010010050.1:0-18281 GCA_963573935.1 Arctocebus calabarensis | reverse complement strand
AATGGATTTGGAACACATTTAAATATATGTTATTACCAATTATTGTTTATTAAAACCTATGCAATTATTACTGATACAGCTTCTTTCTCAACAAAAAATCAGTCTTATTGGTTTTACTCCTCTCAAATTAAATGCCTGATTATTTTTCTTGTGTCATAATAAAATAAACATTTTGAATGTCTTTTATCCCCAATAAATGACATTTTAAAGGTTCCCTTCCTACTTCATTGTTATTTTTAGAATGATCTGTTGACTTTTAAGTATAATATTTCATTGCTATTTATTTCCTGTCCCTACCAAGACTTTCTAATAGTATTCGTGCTTGCTGGGAAAATGTTCTGAAATACAGTTCAGTTCCACACTAAAGAGCACTTTTTCTTTCTTTAACTCCTGTCTCTCAAAACTCAGTTTATTTTGTTGAATACCTACAGACATGATTTTTGATACTTAACCGTTTTCTTCATATTGCAGGATGTCTGATTTGTCTCTTTTATTCAATTAAAAAAATTATTTGTTATTAAGAAAGTCTTTGGTGCAAGATATGAAAAATATCACCTGGCATTAAGTAATTCAGATTATTAAAATCCATTTGAAAATATTACCCATGAAAATGTAGCTTCCATGAGGACAGGGATTTTTGCTCTGTTCACATGTATAATCCAAGTGCCTAGACTAATGTTTGGCACTTAAGGGATACTCAGTAAATGTTGGGTAAATAAATTATATGCATTTTTAAAAAAATAATATGATCAAATTTTTTCTTATGAATTCAAAAAGGATTTTTACATTTTATACACTATGACCATGAATAATGATCAAAGTTAATTTATTAAACAGCTTGAATAAAGGAAACAATCAACTGAATGATAACCACAAATATAGGGATGATGAAGGAACTTTAAAATTTTAAACTCTGGGCCAGGTGTGGTGGCTCATGCCTGTGATCCTAGCACGTTGGGAGGCTGAGGTGGATGGATTGCCAGAGCTCACAAGTTCAAGACCAGCCCGAGCCAAAGCAATACCCCATCTCTAAAAAAATAGCCAGGCATTGTAGTAGGCACCTATAGTCCAAACTACCTGGGAGCCTGAGGCCAGAAAATTGCTTGAGCTCATTTGCAGAGTTTGAGGTTGCTGTGAGCTGTGACGCTACGGCATTCTACCCAGGGTGACAAAGTGAGACTCTGTCTCAAAAAAAAATTTTTTTTTAACTCTGAATTTCTCCAATTCTTCAAAATTATTAAACGAAGTTAAAATCTAAGTTCTTTTCAAAAGTGTAATATAAATGTGAAAGATGTTACAAACTCATACTATCCTCTCTTTCTTTCTCCAAACAGATGAGGGTAGAGAGGAAAGTGTAATATGATTTTAGGAAAGTGATTTTAATTAATAAAGAAGTTTTACAAGAGACAACATCCATGAACTGAATAATGAAGAACTCATAAAAGTTAAGAGAGGATAAGTAAAAACCCAGGAGGGAAATATACTTACCTTCACTTATCTGGAATATTTGATCCTGCGACACTGTACTGTATTTAGTGTTTTGCAGTCTGGTACATTGGAATATCAAGAAACTCATGCAATTGGAGGACTATTCATTAGAATACATGAAAAATAAACTTCCCATAACGTTTATTTTTCACTATGTTCTTTTAAAATGTATCTCTAATGTTCATAATATACTAGTATTAAATAGAAGCATATAAAATAGCAATTTTTTTGCAGATTGCCTATCAGTTATTAGTTCATCATATGTTTCAACCTAACATATAACAAAAAGTACAATAAATATTTGCTTACAAAGATTAAGAATTAATTTTTTTTAGTCAAAGAATTACACTGTTGAAAACTTCGGTGAACCCTTGTCTAGACCATTTATTAAAAAAAAAAAATCTCCAACTCTTATCTCTCTTCAAAAAAAAGAAAAAAAGAAAAAGTAACTCTGTGCTTGAAGAAAAAAGACATCTGTATTCCCTCATTTTTTAGCCATGATTATATTAAAGTCTAAAATCTGTTTCTAATAAGTATTATTTTCTTACTTGTTCAAATTAATATTTTTATCTATCTCTTTTCTGTGTTCTATAAGCTTCCCTTTCAAGTCCTATTTTCTAAACTTGCCTCACAAAGACATTCTTACAGATTACAATGACTCAACAAGTGGGTTCAAGTAGTTTGTTTTTTTTTGTTTTTTGTTTTTTGAGACAGAGCCTCAAGCTGCTGCCCTGGATAGAGTGCTGTGGTGTCACAGCTCACAGCAACCTCCAATTCCTGGGCTCAAGCGAGTCTCTTGCCTCAGCCTCCCTAGAAGCTGGGACTACAGGCGCCCACCACAACGCCCGGCCAATTTTTTTTTTGTTGTTGTTGCAACTGTCATTGTTGTTTGGCAGGCCCAGGCTGGATTCGAACCCGCCAGCTCAGGAGTACGTGGCTGGTGCCTTAGCCCATTGAGCCACAGGTGCCGAGCGGGTTCATGTAGTTTGATCGTGGTGTTATAAAAATGTTATAAAAATGTTCACCTAATCGTGGCTATGCTCTAAAGAGCTACTGATTTAAAGGTGTCTCAATTCACCTCTTTTTTGTCATGGTCCTGAAGCCCAAGATTTTCAAAATTAGAAAATAATTTTTTGTTAGATAAAATTATATAACTTGATTTTCCTCTGTTGGAAACCTTCTTGTGAAGCCTTTAAACCATTTCCATTTATTGTCAGAGGGTTTGGTTTGCGTGTTTGGGACTCTGAGCTTCTAAAGCTTTAATCTGGACACCATCCCAACATCGGGAGCTTGTCTAATGTTTATTGTGTGTTTTACAAACCTTCACCTTATCAGAGGTGGCCCTTAAAGTCACAGTTCTTAGAGGACAAACTCTATGACATGTATGTATGTGGTATTTACTAAAAAAAAAATCATTCAATTATAAGCCTGTAAAATAGAACATAGAAGGATATGAATTTCAAGATACCTAGTTTAGTGGCTGAACATAAAACATAAAGTGGAGAACATAAAAGTTTCCACAGATTAAAGATGTCCTTGGCTTCTTTGCTAATCATACGTAAACAAATCCAACACACCTTGTTCCCATCTTTTGACTTATATTTTTCCTTATTTTTTCCTAATTTTTTCCCATATTTCCAAAATATTGTCATCTAACATTTTATGTTTTACTTTTTTGCCTTGTTTATTTCTGTATCTTGCCACTAGAATGGAAATTCAATGAGCATTTTTTCATGTTTTTATCCAAGCACCTACAGTATGGTGCATAAAGTACTCAACACTTATTTGTTGCCTGGATGGGTGATTTATGAATTGGATGTTAAAGGCTATGTAATCTTTTATGAGGGCTGGAGGCCTGCTGAGGATGATTAAACCCCTTTATTCATTTGTTTAACAAATACTTACTAAGCACATATTTTGTTCCAGGCACTGTCTTTTGCTTAGATATGCAGTGTTGAAGCAAATATGGCCCCTTCTCATTATAGAAAACTTTTCTTTTTTTTTTTGAGACAGAGTCTCACTATGTCATCCTCAGTAGAGTGCTGTGGCATCACACAGCTCACAGCAACCTCAAACCCTTGGGCTTAGGCAATTCTCTTGCCTCAGCCTCCCAAGTAGCTGGGACTACAGGTGCCCGCCACAGTGCCAGGCTATTTTTTGTTACAGTTCATCCAGGTGCGAACCCCCCACCCCTGGTATATGGGGCTAGCGCCCCACTCATTGAGCCAAGGTGCTGCCCCTCTATATACACTTTTCAAATGACCCTAAAAATAAGAGTGGCTTCAACCCTGCACAATCATGATCTCAACCCTGGGACTTTTCACTTCAAGTGTCGGGCCTGTAACCCATCAGACCTGAAGCGCAGAGTTTTCAATTTTTGCAGCTGGTAAGGAGTATTTTGTCTCACTGACTGTGTGGCAGGCTAATTGTACCCATGTATAATGTAGATACCTCTTTCTGGAAGATGAATTAAAATGTAAACAATTATCTTTGCTATTTGAAAAAAACAAAGATCGTCTGAAAATAGAATGACAAGGACTTTAATTTGAACTGTCCCTGGACCAGTACATTTAGCTAGTTCTGGGATATTTCAAAAAAAAGAAGTATAGTTGGTGGATAGGACCGGATGAAGTCCTTGGGCTTCTATTAAAAGGTCCAATCTTTTTGAATAAAATGAAGAAAACACATACAATAGGAATCAGAGTGAAATAGTTCAGGTCCTAGAGTCAGAGGACTTAGGTTCAGATAAATTCAAATGTGCAGTGTGACTATGATTCACTATGTGACCTTCACATCTGAGGGCTGGTTGCTGCATCTGTAAAATAGCTATGATGCTTTGAAGTATATGCAACATTAGGATCTTTTGAGAACCAAGTAAGTGCTATAGATTTTATTGTTTAACAAGTGCTTATGAAAATATTTGTTACACTATAAAATCTATGCAAAATCAGGATATATGTGACCTGTGCAATGATGATCTTCTTTATGCTCAACGCAACATCAAAAGCCATTTTCTCTTCCTCACCTTGTATAAATTCCTGAAATTCCATAATTACACTCCTTTTACAAGTAAAGCAATTTCTATTTTTCTCTACCCAATTAACACTTTAAATTTGCCAGTGGGTTTTCTTTCTATCTATTCTAAGATTGCTGTACAAGCCCCCTAAGGCTTCTATGACTTTTTTTATTAAAAAAACAAAACTTTCATGTCAATAGTCCATACAATTAACCAAATGTGTTTGTTGAAGTAGAAAAATAGAACATATTGCCAGAGATAATGCGCCTATAAATCTCTCTCCTTGCTTTGAAAAACTAAACTCCAAATAAATAGTTAAAAATCACAAGGATTAGTAATTCATTGTGCTAAAAAATTTCAGGCTGAATTAAGCTACTTATGCAGTTCTTAGCATTATAATTTTGGATAATTGCCCCTCAAATATATGTTTCTTCCATGTCTCCGTATGGCTAGACACCTTTGCAAATTCAAATTTCCTTCCAAGCACCCAGGTGAAATATTCACAATTTTAAAAAATATCCTGTGCTACAATCCAGTCTTGTTGCACAGAGTCTAAAGTGGTTATATATCCAAAAGAAAAGGAAACTTAGAACAATTGGTTTTTATTTTTTTTATATTTATTTTTTTGAGACAGTCTCACTCTGTTGCCCTGGGTGGAGTGCTGTGGTATCATAGCTCACAGAAACCTCGAACTCCTGGGCTCAAGCAATCCTCTTGCCTCAGCCTCCCAAGTAGCTGGGAATAGAGGCACCCACCACAGTGCTGGGCTAGTTTTTCTATTTTTGATAGAGATGAGGTCTCGCTCTTGCTCAGGCTAGTCTCAAACTCCTGAGCTCAAGTAATCCACCTGCCTCAGCCTCCCAGAGTGCTGGGATTACAGGTGTGAGTCACCCTACTCGACTAAAACAATTGTTTTTTAATAAGAACAAGATCATGAACAGGGGCTCGGCGCCTGTGGCTCAGGGGGTTAAGGCGCCAGCCACGTACACCTGAGCTGGCGGGTTCAAATCAAGCCCGGACCTGCCAAAACAACAATGATGGCGGCAACCAAAAAAAAAAAAAAAAAAAAAAAATGGCCGGGCGTTGTGGCGGATGCCTGTAGTCCCAGCTGCTTGGGAGGTGGAGGCAGGAGACTCGCTTGAGCCCAGGAATTGGAGGTTGCTGTGAGCTGTGATGCCCTCTGTCCAGGGTGACAGCTTGAGGCTCTGTCTCAAAAAAAAAAAATCATGAACAGGGAGACTTAAAACTGTCTTCAGAACTCATGGAATTCTCAACACGTTGTTGGTAGAGTTTCTTTAGTTTGACAAGCCAGACAAATAACAGTTAACGTCACAAAATGGTCAAAGATAATTGGATCAATATTAGTGCACTGCTTAATTGTGTCTGGGAAGAAGGTGAATCAAGGCTAGAACATCTTATTTGTTGCAATGCAAGATTGTGGGACAATATTTACTGGTAGTTCCTGCTTTATAGTAAATTGATTCAATTTTGTTTTAGTAGAGTAGAGACCTTAGTTTCTGGAATATATTCAAGATGTCCTTGTAGACAGTGCCTGTGGTTCAAGAAGTAGGGCACCGGCCCCATATACCGTGGAGGTGGCGGGTTCAAACCCGGCCCTAGACAAAAACTTCAAAAAAAAAAAAAAAGACATACTTGTAAAAACTGTCCTGCAGTTCTGTTCTCGCATCACTTGACATCTCAGCAGCAATGACCACATTAGCAACTTCATTTCTCTACTGTTTCTCTAACAGCCCTCTTCTGTCTATGACCCTGCCCACTGCCAAGCCTCAAGAGAAAAACAAAACCAGAGACTCGCCTCCTGGTTCTTTACTCCTGTGAAAGGCACAATTATCTACCCGCAGGAAAACCCCGAAAACCAGAAGCTTTGGAGACACCCTTGTGTCTTCGTATTTATCTGATTTATTTGAGGAAACTTATATCACTTTTGCCACGAGCTGGGCACTCCTAAGCACTTTACAAAAATCAATTTGTGTCATGGTCATAACAGGTTAAAATCCAGGACACAAATACATTAACTATAATTGTTCAAGGCTATAGAGCTAGTAAATAGCAAAGCTGGAATTTGACCCCTAGTCCTCTGGTTCCAAAGTTCATGCACTGAAACACACCATGATGGCTTGCCAATTTAGGAGTAAATTTGTTACTTCTTCCTCATAAATGTCTCTTAAATCCCTCTGGCTTGCTTCACCTCCTTTCCCATCCTGCTAATGTAAAGCACTGTCGTTTTTCACATGATCTTTAGATCTCATCTCTTCCTCCCCATTGCCAGACTAAGTTTTTCTTAAAAATATAAATCTGACAATATTGGTCCCTGGTATAGAGACTTCCAAAGTCTTTCCATAGGTCACTATGAAAGTTTTGAGGCAATGGTGTTATGGGGCTTTATTTCATGTCCAAGAAACACAGTTGAGAGTGTCTTTTTTTGAGACTTGTTTTTATTTACTCTGTCATTGGACTAGAATTCCCTGGCGTCAGCCTAGCTCATTGTAGCCTCAAAGTCCTGAGCTCAAACGATGCTCTTCCCTCAGTCTCCTGAGTAGCCAGACCTACAGGTGCCCACCACAATGCCTGGCTAATATTTCTATCTTTAGCAGAGACAGGGTCTCTCTCTTGTTCAGGCTAGTCAAGGAGTCTTCTCAGTCTGGCCTCCCAGAGTGCTGGGATTACAGGCGTGAGCCGCCACGCCAGGCTGACAGCATCCTCCCTGATTCACCCCTGCGAGTTTCAACTTGCTCAGCTTATCCAGTGTTTGTGGGAAGGCTCCATTTGTTTCCATCCACAGGGATTGTACATTTCTTGAATTTTGTGTATCTCACAACTTTCATAACGGCCCACAAATAAAGTCAGCTTCCCTTATATCACCTACTTGCAGTCTCCCTGCCCTCCGCTCTGTTCCCTGTCACTTTCTGTGCCCACATGTCCCGGGCTCCCTCCCTATTCAGAACCGATCCATACGCTGTTCCCTTCTGTAGGGTTTTCAGCGCCGATGCTGTGGACAATTTGGACTAGAGGATTCCTTTGTGTGGATGGCTGTTCTTTGCAAAGTCAAATATTTAACAGTATTCCTGACCTCAGCTGCATGCCAGTAGCTATCCTCAAGTTATAACACCAAAAAAGTCTCTGGAGTTTGCCAAACGCCCCTTGGGGGTGGGAGATGTACTCCTATTTAGAACCATCACCTTAGAGCCATAGATTGAACTGTTCTAGCCCCTTCTTTTGGTTTATTGTGATTCACCAAGACAAAAATTATGTTAACAGACACAAATGACATTCCACTTCTTCTGAGAGAACTGAGGGACTTGTAAGAGTCCACTTAACACTCCTGAAGATCAGCTGGAGGAAAACAGAATGGAAAGAACTGACTGGAGGCTGAGGCAGGAGGATCACTCCAGTCCATGAATTTGAGGTTGCTGTGAGCTGTGATGCCACGCATTCAATACAGGGCCAGAGACTGAGACTCTGTCTCAAAAAGAAGGGAAGGGCCCCTCAGTGCACACCCAGGGTAGACTCTGTTGTATAAGAAGCCAGGAGGGAAAAAAATCACAGATCTGACCATTCTCTAAGTTCCAAACTTAGGTACTTTACTCTACTGGCATAACTCTCTGGTAAAGGATCATCCTTCTTGCCCTTACAGGTGGTTTGATTTTTAAAGTCTGTCCTCTCCACTGGACTAAGTCTGAGGAAAGAAATGAAGAATTAACTCTCGTCTTAATTGATTGAATCAGGACCTCACCCCTGCTCTAGAACATGCCTGGTTGATACTTTAGAGATTGCCACCAAATTTGTCATCCAAAGACATGACAAACATTTAACAAAGGGATTTTTGTAGGTCACAGAAATAGTGAGATCCACTAATAAAATAATCCACTAAAGTGGGATTTATTTGTCTCCCTTCAAAGGGGTTATCAATCTCAAGGTAAAGCCCCTCAAATTTATCACCAAAATTGAGAGGCATTAATTTTATCTCAGATACGTAATTGGAGTTACATGAGTTAGACTGATTTTCAGAGCTAAGTCTTTGCAGACCTATCCTTTGTCATCTCTCAATGATTAAGCTTCACTTGTCAGTATAGACTGTAGCCTCATGTTGAGCATTTAGCTATTTTTCAGGTTTTTCTGTTTCCCTTTTATGTGACATTAAAAGTGACATCTATTCTTTGCCACTATTTGCGTCATGCAAAGGGTCATAGACACACATCCTAGGACCACATTGTGCAGATATAACATAGAGTTTACTGGGAAGAAGCAGAGAAATAGTAGAGTATATGCAACCCTCTACATGTTTATGGTCCCACGGCCTAGACTGAAGTTAGATGTGCCGTGTGCAGCGAGGGTCTGGGCCAGAGGATTGAACTGAAAGCTGGACACACCATGGGAAACCCTTTCATTTGTGAGAGTGAGTCCAATCCAGACACTGTATTGCATACTTACAAATTACCTAAGAGGAGATAGGGAACATCTACTTTTCCTAAGTAATAGGAAAAGTATCATAGGATCTCCAGAAATAGCACAAAGCTATGTGCATACCAAGGGTCAGGGTTTGCACACCAAAAGCTCTGGGAATAACCTTGCCTGCCTGGGATGCTGATGACATCATCCCAACCTTCTCTCTGCAAATAGCAACTAAGCCAACTCTTGTCCAAACTACCAAAGGGGGAAAGAAAATATGTTTCCAGGGCTATCCAGATTTGTCTCTAATCAGCTCCTTCTGACCTTGACCATCTCCCCGAGGGCCTTTCTCTACTGCCAACATCTACCACGTTCCTGGGCCTGTGGTGCCTCGGCGTCTGTTTCTTCTGTACTGCTGCTTAAATTTCATCATGATCTCGAACCCCTTTCTTTTCCTCCCCCGCTTTTTTGTTTTCTTTTTAGCCATTGTTTATTTTTAATATCACTCTCTTTGAAAGCGTCTTATATAACTGGTTACTGTAATTCAAACTATTTTCAATTTCAGACTTGACATCTGTGCTGCTGCTCTGGAACACTTGTCACACTGACAGGGCAGCGGAGTCCCATGAGAGCACTGACCTCGCTGCGTGCCCCTGGGCTTTAGCTTCTTACTGCTTCCTGTCCTCCTCATTCATATCATTAAGCGATTCTTAAGAGAGGTAATTTAGGTAAAAACACTTTAGACACTTGAAATGCTTCCAAAATCAAGGACATTATTGAGTATATATATATGAGACAGTCTCTTTACATCGGTAGAGTGCTGTGGTGTCACAGCTCACAGCAATCTCAAACTCTTGGGCTTAAGCTATTCTCTCTCCTCAGCCTCCCGAGTAGCTGGGACTACAGGTGCCCACCACGATGCCCGGCTATTTTTTGGCTGCAGTTGTCATCCTTGTTTAGCAGGCCCTGGCCAGCTCGAACCTTCCAACCCCGGTGTGTGTGGCTGGTGCCCTAACCACTGAGCTACGAGCGCTGAGCCATATTGAGACTATTTTAAGAGCAGTAGTGGAGAACTTGTTTGCAGAGGCCAGGTCTTTCTCTTTACTGGATTTCATACAGCCTGAGTAATATCTTTCTGCGATAGCTAACAGGAAGGCTCAAAGACTGATTTCCAGTGGTAGAAGGCACCAGTTCTGTTATTTTTAAGCATGCACTAGATATTTAATTATTAAAGGACAGAGCTTTGAACAACAAAGGCGAGGCGATATTGATAACAGCTGTGAAGGTCTGGCGAGCCCCAGCCCAGCCCTCTCATCCTGAGCCATCCCTTGTGAGACGCAGTGAGCGTCCTTTCATTTCCATCTCGCTCTGTCCTGCTGCTCTTCACATGGCAGCCTGGGGGGACAGGACGAACAGGAGCACTGGCGCCTCTGCGTTATGGACCACAGCCACGTTTAGCATGTCTTTGGACACACATAACCTTGGTAAACCTCAATTTTAATAAATACAAAATATGACAATAAGGTCTACCTTGCAGATTTTTTATGAATATGCATATTCAATAACATTCTTTCACTGTAACTAGCAGAATACTTAATGAAAAGAGGCCAAGGTGGCCTAAAGCAGTGGTTCGTGCTTGTAATCTCAGCACTCTGGGAGGCCGAGCTGGGTAGATTGCACGTGGTCAGGAGTTCAAGAGCAGCCTGAGAAAAAGCGAGACCTCCATCTCTACTAAAATAACAAGCCAGGCCTTATGATGCACACCTGTAGTCCCAGGTACGTGGGAGGCTGAGGCAAGAGGATTGCTCAAGCCCAACAGTTTGAGGTTGTTGTGAGCTATGATGCCACGGCACTCTACCCAGAGCAAGTGAAATTCTGTCTCAAAAATGAGGCGAAAGCAATGAATATAAACACTGTCTTATTAGACCAGGATGTTGGAGGTTGTATAACTATTGGCTGATTCATGTAGAGGCTCTGTAATGTCACAGCTCTCCTTGGAGGCTTTCATCCTCAGACGTGAACCACCACACAGGATGGCTGCCGAGACGCCAGGTTTGTGACCCTCACTGCTGCACCTGTCTTTGTATGTCTTGGCCTTCAAGCTCAGGCCATCGCTGACTGGGCACCTGGGAGTACCAGTGCCTGACAATCTTAATCTCGATTTTGGGGGGTGAACTGTGATGACAGGGGAAGTAGGGTTTGGTCTATATGGAAATGGTACTGCAGGAGCACGTAGGAGGCAGGAGAGGCTCAATACATGTTAGTTTTCAAATTTCCTCTTGTGTCTGTCTCTTTGCTTCTCAAATGTTTTTTTCTGTTTCTGTTTTTCTAAACTTCTTTTTAGTTCCTTCTTCTTCACTTCCCTATTCTTCATTTTAATTCCTATTTATTTTTCCATCGTAATACAGAAGTAAACATATTATTAATTTTAAAACTATAATCAAAGCTTTTTGTTCTCTCTCTCTCTTTTTTTTTTTTTTTGCAGTTTTTGGCCAGGGCTGGATTTGAACCCACCACCTCCAGCATATGGGGCCGGCACCCTACTCCTTTGAGAGCCACAGGCACCACCCAAGCTTTTTGTTCATTCTTCTTTCCTGGCTGCCTAATGCAGCCACACACAAACCCTTTTCCCCCTCCTTCTCCTCCTCTCCTAGGACAAGGACACAAAGGATTTGGCTAGCCCCCCACCCCCAGAAATTTGAGCCGAAAGCCCCTAACCTCACAGGCAACCTGTGGAATGTGCCCACCTCCCACGGTCCCACACAAAAGTGTCTCCAACTGCCTCCAGGTACAGATGCCGTCTTTGCACTGTCCAGACAGGTCACCCTCCCCTTTCAATAAACCTCTGTGGTCTCATCTCAAGGTGCCACCATTACGCCTTTCATTTACATTAAAAACATAAACTGAATACTTTCTATTTCTTCATAGGAAAAAAGCCAAAAGTGTTTTATTAAATGATATTGATTTCATTTTCCTTTTGTGTCATTCACATATAAAAGATCCCTGTGTCTTAGTATTCACACAGATACAGACTATCAGAACAAACATGGAAGAACAGAGGCACTGATGGATCAGGGGACTTGTACTTAAAAAGACAGATTCCAGGAATAAGAATAAATGGGCAACCCCAGCCGTGCCATCCACTAAACTTATGTTTTGAGGCAAGCTCCTCCAACTTTCTCTCCCTCAGTTTACTCATCAATGAAATGGGAATAAAAATATTGTACCTGATGGAGCTTTTGTGAGAATTAAATGAGAAAAAAGTATGCAATCTTCTTAGAAAAAGTCTAAATAAGAATTTATGTTTCTCAAAACCTAGGTAATAGACTATAGGAAAAAAGAAGCATCTGGGTTCAAATTTCTTTCTGGGCTTTTACTTCAAAGTAGCTTTCAGCAGATTTGAATCCTATCTTCTTTTTTGCCTGGTATGGCTACCTTTCATTGAAGAATTTACCTTTCATCCTCATCCTTTGTTCTTTTTTTTTTTGAAACAGAGTCTCAAGCTGTTGCACTAGGTAGAGTGCCATGGCATCACAGCTCACAGCAACCTCAAACTTCTGGGCTCAAGCAATTCTCCTGCCTCTGCCTCCCAAGTAGCTGAGACTACAGGCGCCCACCACAATGCCTGGATATTTTTTGGTTGCAGCCATCATTATTGTTTTGGCGGGCCCGGGCTGGATTCGAACCCGTCAGCTCAGGTGTATGTGGCTGCTGTCTTAGCTGCTTGAGCCATAGGCGCTGAGCCCTCATCTCTTATTCTTGTCTACCCACCCACCTGCGAATTCTAGGAGAAATTTCAAACTCTATGAGGAAAAAAAATCCCAAATCTATAGTTCTAACTCTCAACTCTTCTAAAAATCTATCTTCACATGTCTAGCCTCCTGCTAGATATCGTCACTGGCACGTCAGCACCCAGCAACACACTGGTTCATTACGTGTATTTGGGCACATTAAATAACTAGGTTATATCGGAGGGGCTCAGTTTCTTGAGTTAAAAACAAATGACAGGGGAATGGGGGTATGAGTTAAAGAAATAACTTCTTCTTTTTTTTTTTCTTTTGACACTCATCCTGGGTAGAGTGTCATGATGCCATTATAGCACGTAGCAACCTCAGTCTCTTAGGCTCAAGCAGTCCTCCTGCCTCAGCTCCCCAAGTAGCTGGGACTATAGGCACCTGCCACCATGGCTAGGTTTTCTATTTTCAGTAGGGCTAAGGTCTCACTCTTGCTCAGGCTGGTTTCAATTTCATGAACTGAAGAAATCCACCCCCTCAGCTTCCCGGAGTGCTAGGATTATAGGCATAAGCCACCACACCTGGCTGAGAAATAATTTCTAAGACTAACAGCTTGTGATTCCATGTTGAGAGCTAAAATGACCATTTCTCCCCACCCCAAATTGTCTCTATTCCTGTCTTTCCTCTCTCAGATTTACATTAGATCTGCAAGAACAGATTCAAAAAGCAAATGCATCATCACTGTCACACTCGAAGCACTTTAGTTTTTTCTCATTTCCTGAAAAACGCAACAGTTCTTCCCCAGTCTGACATCAATCTGCCTTTCAGACTGGTCCCACCGTGCCATTGACCGCACCTCACGTTCTAGCAGGGGGTCCGGGCAGGGCAGACATGTGTTCTATTTCTTCCACATCGCAGGTTTGCTGGCAGGGCTCTGTAAATCCGACTGACAAAGCCAGATCACAAGCAGCCGTGTTCATTAACAGGTGCATAGTGGACAGACATGTATGTGCCCAATGGTGCTTAACTCAAAAGGGGGGTTAGAATTTGGGGTCGATATATCTAATTTAGTGAGGTGAAGAGGGGGAGAAGGGGCTGTCATGGGACAGCAAATATCTTTGTGAAAAGATGAGTTGGCCCTGAGGAGATTACATGAGAGATATGACAGTCTTTGGGACAATGGCCATCGGGTTGTAGTGCAGCTTCTCAACTTCTGTCACTGAGAAGAGAGGATGAGAGGGGCCCCCAGGTCGGGCAGCACCCGTAGCTCAGTGGGGAGGGCCCTGGCCACATACACCGAGGCAGGTGGGTTCAAACCTGGCCTGGGCCAGCTAAAAACGACAATGACAACTGCAACAAAAAAATAGCCAGGTGTGGACACCTGTAGTCCCAGCTACTTGGGGGCTGAGACAAGAGAATCGCTTAAGCCCAAGGGTTTGAGGTCACTGTGAGCTGTGATGCCACAGCAGTCTATCGAGGGCGACATAGTGAAATTCTCTCTCAAAAAAAATAAAATAAAATAAATAGAGGTTCTCCCAGGGAGGAGGTTTATGACAATGGAGTTCTTTTGACATTTTTCCAGAGCCTTGCTTTGGGGTAGATGAGGCATATATCCAGGCACTCAAATGCCTTCAGCCCAAAATGACTCATGTCAAAGTGGCTTATTTTGAGGTGACAAACATTTTGATCCTTTTCATTAGTGTCTTAGCTTCCATTAACATTATTTTGTTATCCTCAAATTTACTTCCTCTAATGTAGCCCTGGGAAGTCCTATTTGACTTCCAAATCCAACTCAATTGCCCTCTCCAGGGCCAATCACAGATTCCCCTCCTCTTTCTGTTTCTTCGTGATGCTGCGCCTCCTACTTTCGCACACAACATCTGGCTAATGTTAGAGCCATTCACTCATTTTATTTCCCTCGTTAGTTTGCAAACTCTTTTTTTTTTTTGCAGTTTCTGGTTGGGGCTGGGTTTGAACCTGCCACCTCGGACATATGGGGCCGGTGCCCTTCTCCTTTGAGCCACAGGCATCGCCCTAGTTTGTAAAGTCTTAAGGCAGAAGTCATATTTTATTCATATAACCTAGAATTCACATCATTAAAAACGTTTTATTATAGCTTATACAGTAAAAACGTAAATGGTGTGGAATAGAAATGTTTCTAATGTCTAAAAGGATGTGCAGTTTTAATCATACATTTAATCCACCAAGATCCGTGAGATGTTTTAAAATCCTAAAAAGTTGATTTACTGAGGTGTTTTCTGATATTTTCCCTTTCAAAACTGCATTATTATGTATATATTCTTGTTCATTTAAAATGTAGCCACTCAGGCAATGTATAACAGAGGAAAATAATATTGCTTACTCTTGTTTAGCAGCTATTATATGGGTAATACATTTTGAGCTCTTTGACTTAAAAATATGTGGAAATGCTAAATATTGTTATGTCATATCATTAGCATTTTGGCTGGAAATCTCTTCCTCTAGGCACATATGGGCTTTTTATTTTTATGCATAAATTTGCATAACGGTTTCAATATCTTTCGTATACTGAAGTCCTCAGACAATAACTTGACAAATATCATGATCAAGTCATCAGTTTCAGTATGGTTCAGTGGTTTTGAAACTTCTTAATGAAGATATTTCCATATCTATTCAGCCTTCAGTATTCTCTCTCTATCTCTCTCTCCCCGCCTTCCCCCTCCTACAAAGAGGCACTTAATTAGTAGTGACTGTAGATTGACTTAATGAGCACATTCGTTCTCAAGAATAATTTACATGGTTTTACTTGGCATTTTCAAACAACTCTAAGGCAGTATAAAATATTCAGGAACAAGTTTCTCTAGGAAGTAATTACCAATTTACACAAGAGATATTTTGCATAGGCAAGTGAGTGACTGGGCTGTGACATTTCATAGCTTGTTTATTTTCTCTAAGTTTTATGTAACCTAAGCATCCCAGCTTCATCAGCCTATGCACGAATACTGCCACACCTGCATTGACACTCTAGTCTTTAGAGCCTCCTCCGCCTGGCTGTAGATTTGCCCACCCTTACCTCCACACCAACATTCATGAGTCCTACTTGCTGGTCCTCACCACAGCTCACTTGCTGCAGGCCCTGTCTCGGGAACAGACAAGTGCATAGACAGAGAGCCTTCTGCTCCTGCTGTCCAGGAAAGAGACCACTGTCTGAAAGACCAGAAGTATTTCAGCCTTGGAGCCATGAGGCTGGGGCTCCCTCACTGTACTTGCCAAGTGAGAAAATTTTTACCCTCGTTGGTCCCACAGTGGGTTTTCTTACATGCCTGAGTGCGATGGAGTCAAAGGGCATGACTCTTTAACCTCTTGCACAGTCCTCATCTGTACAAGGCATTCAGAGCCATTCAAACTGGTACCCTCCACCAAGCTGTACACTGAGCTCTAATTTGCTTCAGCTCTATAGCCTTGTTTAAAGCCAGAATGATTGTACTAAATGAAGTCAATGCCCTGTTACAGCAAATCCAATGTCAGAGGCCTCATCATCTCTGAAGTGCATGACTACAGGAAGGGCCTCTGTCAACTTAACCTTGTCTAGACACCAGTCATAGGCACAGCCCAAGTCCTGCCCCCAACCAGAATACTCTTAAAAATCTCCATTTATCAACAGATGCAAATGGATATCCAATAACTCCATTAGAAACATCTTACTCTTGGCTCGGTGCCTGTAGCTCAAGTGGCTAAGGCATCAGCCACTTACACTAGAGCTGGTGGGTTCGAATCCAGCCCGGGGCCTGCCAAACAACAATGACAACTGCAACCAAAGGCCAAGTGTTGTGGTGGCACCTGTAGTCTCAGCTACTTGGGAGGCTGAGGCAAGAGAATCGCTTAAGCCCAGAGTTGGAGGTTGCTGTGAGCTGTGATGCCATGACATTCTACCCAGGGTGACAGCTTGAGGCTCTATCTCAAAAAAAAAATAAAAAATAGAAATATCTTACTCTCAAATAATCTGTTACTTTTGGCTTTCAGCACAATAAATTTTACAATTAAAACTGACACTAGAAAAATAATCATTGAAAGGTAGAAAATAAAACCATATTAATTTAAAAAGCTAAGACTGTGGTTATCAGCAAAAACTTCCCAATCAGTGCCAGCCTGCCAAGTTTCACATCCTTATTCCTCAACTCACCCATATGATCTTGAGCAAGTGTGCTAAGTTACCTATTGATAACTCAAATTACCTCAAAGTTCAGCCAAAAACCAACATGTATTTATCTTCTCATAGTTTATCTAGGTCAAAAGTCTGGACATGACCTAAGTGGGTTCTCAGCCTCAGGATCTTTCATAGGGCTGTGAGAGAGGTGTCAGCCAGAACTGGAGTCTCTTGCGAGGCTACACTGTGGAATGACGCATTTCCAAGATCACATGTCTGTTAGCAGGATTTAGTTCCTTACAGGTCAGTAGGCTGAGGGCCTCAGCTTCTTGCTGGCCATTAGGCCTCTCTCATTTCCCGCCATGCGTACCTCTCAATGTGGCAGCATACTTCAACATAGGCAACACAGAAAGCATCAATAAAGTCTGCTAGCAAGAGGAAAGTTATCATCTTACACAACATAATCATAGAGGTGACATCCTATCACCTTTGTCATATACGATATGACGAGCGAGTTATAGGTCCCACCATGGTCATAATAGGTGGAGAAAATGAAAGGCCATCTGAGAGTCTGTATACCAAAAAAAGTCATTTAGGTTATTTGTATATCTTGTCTTCAATTTAAAATGGAGTAGTAATACCAACCTCATAAGATTTGTGAGGACGGCTCAGCGCCAATTGCTTAACGGGCTAAGGCGCCAGCCATGTACACCTGAGCTGGCTGATTCGAATCCAGCCTGGGCCCTCCAAACAACAATGTCAGCTGCAACCAAAAAATGGCCGGGCGTTGTGGTGGGCGCCTGTAGTCCCAGCTACTTGGGAGGCAGAGGCAAGAGACTCGTATGAGCCCAGGAATTGGAGGTTGCTGTGAGCTGTGATGCCACAGCACTCTATCCAGGGTGACAGCTTGAGGCTCTGTCTCAAAAAAAAAAAAAGATTTGTGAGGATGAAATCAGCTAACCCACTAACATATTGTAGATAATAAAACTGTGCCTGGTATTTAGTATGCCCTCCGTAAAAATTAATTATTTTTGTTCTCATTCATGTGTTGTGAACTTAAATCAATACCAATCTTTGATTATACTTAGATCTTCTTTCTTTGATTGTGCAGTTACCTTCATATTTGCCTCTTTCCTCAAATATAATTTAGAAAAATCTTATTCATCAAGGTCTACTCAAATACCCCTGCCTTTTCTGAGATTTATTGTTGGCGACCATCAGGCTCTTTAACCTAAAAAAGGTCACAATAAAGCCAATAAATACAGCCACGACATTCAAGCCTCACCACACCGCTGCCCCAGCCAGTGCAAGACTCCAGCTATACCCCGCCCTCTTTACCTTCCCACGCCCGCGTAGCCAGCCGATGGCTGGAACTTCAAACCTGTCTATCAGCAAACAACGCGCTCCCTTATCCCGCCCCTTCCTCCCCCTGCTCACTTGTAAGCTTTAAAAACTGGCTTTCCGCCGCCATTAAACGGGACCTTGACAAGAAACCTGCTTGGTCTCG
>CAUYON010010046.1:0-13593 GCA_963573935.1 Arctocebus calabarensis | reverse complement strand
GAGAGCTTAAATCCTCCTCAGCCTGTTTAGAAGGCACTTTAAATCGCAAACTTGAGCTAAGCAGAAGCTTTCCCAGGAAAGCGCTTGTGGCTGGGATCACTCCTTAAGTGGCTATCCACTTACCCAGTGTGCCAAAACTGGTCACACCCAATGTCCCGAGGGCTAAGGCTGCAAGGCGTCTCAGTCCTCACCTTTAGGCTGCTCAGTCACTAGATTACTCGCTCCCACCCGATGCTTGTTCTGCAACCCTGAGGGTGAAGCTTGCCGGGGCAGTTCTCCTACAATGGCTCCACACAGCCCACAAACAAACACTGGAAGCTCTTTCTGGCTCTGTGGCTCAGTCTGGAGCCCCAGACAACACTCAAATACCTCCGCACTCTTGCCCCAGTTCTCTCAAGGCAGTTCAACCGAGTGCCAAGTCCAAAAGGACCCCAAACAGCTCACAGGTTTTCCAGTTCGCAATCTCACTGCTGCTGTAGCCACAGCTGCTGGCAGGATTAGACCAAACGAACACACACAACCACTTGCCAGATCTCCACCGATTTTGCCTTCCTCAGGGGGACCAGAAGTCTCACGCTGTCTCCCTGTGTCCCCAAAGGGATGTTTCCGGGCAGTTCTCGTTAGCCAGAGATGCCTGAAGTCTTCTCTCCCCAGTCTTACCGAGCCCTGTTGCAAGGAAACTGTTACTCGGCCACCATCTTGGCTCCTCCTCCCACTTTTTTTTATAATGGCTATTTACGTCCTTGTTTAAGAATTTCAGGAATGGGTGTTTAGCAATTAACTAAAGAACCAAGATTTGCAGAGCTCCTGGTGAAGAAAAATGCTAAACAGTTAAACTCCATTTCTATCGTTGTCCAGCAGACTGCCAGATGGCAAGTAACCTTTGCAACAAGCCAGGGGGACCTACACATAGAAAGCTCCTACACAAAGTTTCCCAAGCTCTTTTCCCCTTTTATCACTTTTTGTTCATCTGCGGAACATGAGGTGGTATGTCCAACATTATTCAGCCATCTTCCCATGTTTCTCTTGAATAAATTGCATTTTCTTCCAACAACTCTTGTATGTTGGTTTGGCTTCAGGTATGATTAGTAAACCTCTGCTTTGCCTAAGATTTTGCTGGTGTAAAATGGGTGTATAAAGTCGCTTCCTTAACAATTTCACATATTGCTGGTATTACTTCTCCTAGACCAGGGGTCCTCAAACTTTTTAAACAGGGGGCCAGTTCACTGTCTCTCAGACCTGTTTGAGGGCCAGACTATTGTTTAAGAAAAGACTATGAACAAATTCCTATGCACACTGCACATATCTTATTTTGAAGTAAAAAAAAAAAGAAGTAGGGCATTGGCCCCATATATCAGAAATGGTGGTTCAAACCCAGCCCCAGCCAAAAATTGCAAAAATAAAAGGGGGGGGGACAAATACAAATACAAAATTTAAAATGAAAGAAAAAAGTGTCCCCATCTGCAAAAAAAAAAAAAAAGACCTCCTAACTTTAGGTAAAAAAGGCCCCCATTAACTGCAGAAAAAGGCCCTACTAACTGTAAAATACAAAAAAAAATAGACCTCCTAACTTCAGAAAAAAAAAAATCCTAACTTGTTTTACTTTGGTCCTCAGTCAGCAGCAGGTTCTGCACAGACAAGCTTGTGACTCATCAGATCACAAGTCTCAGTCTCACCTAAGACTGAGAGGAGGAGTCCAGAGACAGAGAGAAGGAGGAGAGTCAGAGAGTGCGGTGCACATTCCACACATGCACACTGTAGCCCTGGATGAGTCGGCTGCTAAGCAGGGCCGGCAGTGGTGGCAAAAACACCTAGCAGGCCAGATAAATATCCTCAGCGGGCCGTAGTTGGAGGACCCCTGTAGTATTCCCTCTCACAGACCCCTGGATTAGGGCAGGAGTCTTCAGGAGACATCTGTAAGAATTCTGTCTACCACATAGGGTCTTCATTCTCTGTACACGAATCACTTAGAATTAATGATATAGCATGAAGAATGTTCCTAAACTATTTCCTTTGGATAATTTTAGACATTTCAGTCATTATAAATATATATATTTTTAATTCTTTAGTTATAAGAGTCACATAAAAACACATTCTCCTAAAAGAAATCATAATTTCTTCTGCTGTGGTTGGATATGTCATTATATCTGGAGCCAGTGTATGTGAGTAGAGATTGAAAGCTCTGAAATAAATTTCTTAATATGATAAATTAAGATACTCTGCTCATTCCAATTATCTTTTCAGCAACTCATCATTCCTCCAAGATTTCATATTGCTATTTCAAATACAAATGACATATTTTATTCAGTCACACCAGCATTAATAATTTCATAGCAAAATATGACAAAAAACAAGTGCACTTTAGATGATAGATGATAGAATTTGAAAGTAGAAACAAATTCTGATTTCACTTATTTTTACTATCTGTGGCAATACCTCTAGCAATGAGGGGAGGAAGGGTGTGAGATGATAAATTTATGATTGCTAAGCAAGGACTAATTAGTTAGTATTAGTATATTTTGTAGGAGTATTCATGCTTTATTTAAATCAATCATTGTGAATACATTAGATTCTTCAGAGATGCCTGAAAGGTTGTTATCAAATGATTTCTCTGAATTTTAAGGAGTTCACATATGTCCCTTCTTGAAGTGCCTAATTTGAAGGTAAGAGAGGTATTTAAGAAAACATTGCTAGATGTAAAATATAATAAATATAAATAATGACTGATAGTGACATTATTTCTACACCCAGATAATGAAGTAAATTAGGTATTATTTAATGGATTTCAAATCTATACTACTTTCCCTCCAGGAAAAGAACATCAGGTAAGATTTAGTGAATAGCTAACTTACCATCTTTATAATTTCAAAGAGCTTTGAAAAATAAGTGAACACCCCAACAATTGATAGGAAATTGTTTCACTGTTCTAAAAACAGAAGCAATAAATCTAGGAGCCAGAATGAATAGTTATTTTCCAATTTGCCCTATAGTGTTCCCAGAGTCACATGTCTCATGTTCAAAGTGAAAATTGTATCTATGAGCTCTGTAGGGGATCAGAAATAATGCAAAGGAGATGCTAATTACATGGTCATTATAGAATACACAACATGCTGATTGATTACTAGACACTAAACATCTATGCAAATAAGGAACCAGGGCCAGAAATTAAGAAACACAGGAATGTAAATGAGGTCAAGAATTCCACATACGGCTCCTCAACTCTGACCCTTGAACCAGTAAATGGGAAGATTATGGAGCTTTTGGATGTGTTTCATTTTGGAGTTCATGCTAAATACACAGGGCAAATAAAATGCCATCAAACTGTTTCTCACATATTATATGAATACTATATATAAGTATAATAAGTATTTAGAAAGAAGTTAGTACTGTGGGAAGATGCCTTCATCATTAACCAAATCCCTGTTACTTCCATTTCTACAGAAGAAATCTATAATTTATGTCATCAACTTCAAAGTACATTCTATTTACAAATAGGTAGAGTATTTCCAAGTGTACGTTGAGTATGATTCTTTCAGAAAGTCAAATGCAGTTACATTTATATAGTGTTTTTACTGGATCATTCATCTTTCACAATACAACTACTAAACTCTAAAGAATGTATAGGTAACTGGCAGTGCAGGTCTCCTGATACATAATAAACTTCATATTTTTGATTTTAAAAGTGCAGGTCAATTCTCAATACTTTTATCTATAATGTAGATCTAATTTGCCTCAGTTTCTGTGCTTACTTGTAATGGAAGTTGCTTGTTTCTAGTCTCGCTCATGAAGATGAAATGATATACAGTATAAATACCTATCTTTCCACCATTTGAATGAAGCACAAACCTAAGGGTATCCAATGATCAGTGCTTCCAGCCTGCAAGGAATTTAATAACACCACTGGAACCAACCACTATATAATTTATTTGGGCCTCGGTTGGGTGAGTGCTCAGCATAAATCAGGGAGTGGATTGCTATTTATGCCTTCTCCATTCTTCTGCCATGCTCAAGCAGACTGCCATTTTTATTCATACCATTTTTTGAGCTGTTAATATCCTTACAAAGTAAGACTTAGAAAAATGACAAGGAAGCTATATGAGGACAACTTTTCAATAGCATTTTCTAAAAGAGGACCACATTGAAGAGGGAAGAAAATGATTTTGTATGAGTTCCATCTAAGATATGCAGATCTATCATGATTGCTTATTAGTATTGAGAATAAATAAAATCATGGCTATGTTACCTTAGCCAAAAATTCTGTGGAAAATCATACAAAAGGAAAGTGAGGTGCATTTGTTAGTGAAAATGAAGGGCAGTGTGTTGTACACTGAGTGTGGAATGACTCAGCGATTCCCAACCATTCCTCTATTGAAGTTCTGGGATATTTTCTATATAAGCTAATAATTAAAGACAATTTGATGAAGCAATTGAGCACATACTCCGGAGAAAGACAGTTTGCATCTTCCACCACTTGCTAGGATTTTTAAGCTATACATACAGGTAATAACTGTATATGTTTCTTGTCCTGGAAATGTTGATGGGATTAAATGAGCTAATGTACTTGGAGTATTTAATAGAGTTCTTGGCTCATACTAAACACTCAATCATACTAGCTAATAATATTGATAAAACTGGAAATGAAGGAACTTTATTAGATGTTGCAGGCGACAACAAATTGCCACCTGATGCTATACGTTTTCTGGGTGTTTTATAGCTATCTCATTTAAAACTTGTGATCTTTCTACCTTTGAAGAGACTTTAGGCAACTTACAAAGTAAAAAAACATAATAATTACTAATGCTGGTGTGATAGTTTTAATTTTAATAAAATCATATTCAACTATTCTTTCTTTTTCCCTATACTGAGTGCAGTGTTCTGCACATAATTGGCATATAAGTAAAGCTTCATGAATAAATAAAGGAATAGAAAGGAAAGGAATATGTACATATGTAAATGAAAAGCATTCTGAACCTTTTGAAAGACACAAAAGATTATATTTTCAACATCTGTCTTAAGCAGACTGCCACATTCCAGCAATAATTCTAAAAGTAAATGAAAGTAGGACAAAAAAAAAAATTAGGTTATCTGTTTTTACTTTTCTGCTAAGAGAAAACAGACATTTCTCTCCTGTGTCATCATGAGCAAGGAGAATTTAGAGAAGGCATGTGAGAGAGAGGAACATGATTCTAGCTTCTCCTCCTGGTTTTGCTACTAACCATGTGACTTTAATCTCCCTAGAACACTGGATTTCTCCTTTGTAAAATGAAGGAATAGGATAAGAATATTGCTAAAGTTCCTTTTACCTTCTATTTTAGGGTAGTAATTTAGATAAAAGGTAACTATCTATAACAGTGGTTCTCAACATGTGGGTCACAACCCATAGGAACTATACTAGAGGGCTACAGCATTAGGAAGGTTGAGAGACACTGGTCTATAGCTACTGCATCAGGTTGTAAGAATGAATTATCTTATTAAAAATGCAACCTTAACACATTTTTTTAAATTTACTTTTTATTTATTTTTCAACCTTAACAAATTACATCTAGACAATTCAAATTGGATATGACATGTGATTCTGAGATTCTGGCCATGATCAATGATGAAGAAACATACCCTCCTTGATTAGCTGAAAATCAACAGAACTCAAGCTCTGTATACAGATTGACTGGCTTTAATTTAATTTAATTTATTTATTTTTTTGGCTGAGGCTGGGTTTCAACTCACCATCTCTGGTATACACGGCCAGCACCCTACTCCTTTGAGCCACAGGCACCACTCCAGACTGACTGGCTTTAAATCATCTCTGCTATTTATTAGCTACAGCCAAACAACCTTCCAGTTCCTCCTCACCTTCATCTTGTAATAAGGAAATAATCTTTGTATGTATACTTTCTCAGCTTATGTTAAGGATTGAGTTAATGTCATTTCTTTGGGAGTATGGAAAGGGTGGTGCCAATAAATTATCCACCAAAACTCAGAATTGATCTGAGCAGTTTTCCATAGATGAAGACCAGCCGATTTGTGTCTTTAAGCCCAGCCTACTGGTTACATGCACCTGTACTGCAGGGACCATGTATGTGTTCACTTTTCAGCACTAATCTACCCCAAGTATTTTGGCGAACTTCATCTATGTCCCAAGTATTGTTATCGAGCACAAAAGATTCCTTAGTGAATAAATTTATACATGGATCCAGCTCTCAAAGTACTCAAGAGAGCAGGAATTAACAATATAATCTCACAAGTAAACATCTTGCTTTCATTAATTTACTCCAATTGTTTACTGCATAAAAGTAGCAAATATAAAAATTTATCACCAATGTTATGCTTATTCATATTTAAGAAAAATACGTTAAAAACAAATTTATTTTTTAACAGCAACATATATTATATATTACTTAAAGTAATACATTGCATTGCTCCACCTTCTGCCTTCATATTCAGTTTAAGGAAGCAAACATGCCCATAGTCCTCAATACAAACTTGTGAAACCCCTCTGGAATAGTAAAGCTGAGTATTCATCCATCCAACCAGTGCTATTGAGCATTGTTCTAAATACCAGAGATGCTTCAATGAACAAGACAAAAAACACTCGTATTCTTAGGGAATTTATATTCTATTTTAGGGAAAGAGATGCATCACTAGCAAATACATGAAGACAAAATTAAACAAGTAGAAAATGCTTTGAAGAAAATTAAAAACAAGTGCTAACATGATATGTGCCTAGGTAACTGCGATTGGATGAATGATTTTTAAAAGCTTCTTGAAAGAAGTGACGTTGAACTGAAACCTGATGGCTGAGAAGGGCACATGGACAGGACACATTCATGAGAGAAATCCAGAAACCAGCTAACTCAAGGGCCACACGTGGAAAATTAGCATGTGGGGATAAGAAGGAATTCAATGAGGCTGGAGTGCAGTGGGCAAAGAGAAAGAAGAGACCTGGTAGGAAAAGAAGAGCCCAAATCTTATAGAACATTATGGAAGAAGGGAGGAAAGTTGAGATTGTACTGTAAGTGAAATGCATGGCCATTGGAAGATTTTAAGCAGGGAAGTGCTAAGTGATTTAAGAAGAGATTTACATAATTTAAAAGGATTATGAGGACTGTGAAAGTGAAAAAAAAAAGAAAGAAGAAAATCATTCTGACGTTGTTTCAATACTTTAGGCAGCATGTCATAGTGGTTTCACTGAAGATTTTCAAAGTAGGCACATTTGGAGTTTATTTTGAAAGTTAATCCCATAAGAACTGGGATCCACTGTATGGGGCAAGTAAGAAAAAGAAAGAAACCAGGGATGAGTATAAGAACTTTGGCTAGGGAACTGAGACAGAAGGTGGGATGTGGGTACCTGTGAAAGTTTTGAGACAGGTTGTGTTATGGTTCATTATTTCAATCCCAAGAAACACAGTTGACAGCATCCTTTCTAATTCACCTGTGCAAGTTTCAACTTGCTAGGCTTATTGGTGTTACCCGGGGAGCTGCATTTGTTTCTCTCCATGTGGATTTTACGTATCTTGATTTTTGTGTCTCTCAAAACTTTTATTATGACACTCTTATTATTGACTCAGATAAGAACTTACCAAGAGAAGAGTAAGTTTGGTATATACGCAGCTGCTGGCAAATTTTCTGTAAAGGGTCAGATAGTAAATATTTTCATTTTTATTTTTATTTTTTTTTTCTAGGTAGTAAATATTTTTGAATCTGCAGACCGAATGATTTTTTTGTTGTGGTACAGACAAATTTAAACAAATGCAATGGTTGTGTTCCAATAAAATTTTATTTGCCAATGAGTATGTGAGGGTCTGATTCAACTCACAGCTATGGTTTGCCAGCACCTGGTATAGAACAGAGCTTTTGTTCAGATTATGTTAAATTTGAAATGTTTACCAGACATCCAAATGGAAATATCAGGTAGACATTTGGATGTTTACCATGGGGTTTTGAGAAGAGAAAAAGACTCAGGCTCAGTTCTGGGACGTATCAGCACTTCAAGTGTAATGAATGAAGTCATGGGTGTTGAGTATGCAGACGAAGAAAGCAAAGGGGCCCCAGGATAATGTCTTGAAATATTCCACCTTGTGGAGTTTTGAGATCAAAAAGAGGTCAGAAAGGAAATCCCACAGAGTTTAGTGCTAATGCAATGAAGGAAGGAAAGAATTTTCAGAAGAAGAATGTACCCAACCACATTAAAAGCTGCTAAAGGATTGAGATAAAAATAAAGATGAGATCATTTGACTTTGCTCTGTGGAGGTTATTGATGCCTAAGAGCTGAGCCTCTGTGGAATGGGAGAAGAAGTAGATAGCAATAGAAGAAAACTCTTTCACAAACTTTCTCTGGGAAACAGAATAGGTTGCAATTAAATGTGTGGTTAAGGGATGGCTCTTTAATTAAGACTGCATGATGGTAGAACATGTTTATTAGTAGCTGAGAATCAGTTGTCAGAGACAGAAGGATCAATGTAGCAGGAAAAAGAGAGAATATGCATAAAGAATGAATTCCTCAACAAAGAAAGACAGGTTCAAGTTAGCGCACAAGGTGTGTAGGGGTGGGGGCGTATCACAGAATCTGAGATCTTGAACAAGTCAAATTCCTTCTTCCTAGAAGCTTTGCATACCTAGCAGTGAGAAGCGTGCCTGTTAAAATAAGTTAAAGAATGCCAGTGTAACAAACGAAGTAATTTTAATTTTGGCTACTTGAAACTGGCCATGCTGTTAGGGTTTACAAAAGAGAAATTAGGCAAATTCTACAAATCAGGACTTTTTTTTGTTTCTTTCTCTTTTGAATCCCAAGTGCTACATTAGGACTGTAGTAACAGGACTCTTGTGTTACCAAGAGGCTGCTATAGAAATCCCTTCAAGATGTCTTAATAAATGAAATTCCATGCCAACAACCCATAAAATGCCATGTGCTGCTCCTGGCAACCTGTACTGAAGGAAACTTTGAAATTATCATTAGATTAGACCTCAGAGCACTGGATTTTTTTGGATTTATTTATTTATATAACAATAGGAATGAGACCCTGAAGCTTAGAAAATGTCTGAACTATGAATGACGATTAATCAGACATCCACATTCACAGCAAAATCTAATTTCTACTCAAAACCTGGTCCTTTGGCCTCTAATTGGCCAGTAGATTCTGAGTTCCCTGCTTATGTTGTCCAGCTATTGCTGCTTTAATTGATGGCTGATACCGAGGACATTCCTATACCTATTTCCTTTGGCTTCACCAGCTGGATTTGGGCAGGGTGGCCATGTTTTCCTACCAGTGATCTCTGTTCTCATCTAAAGTGGGTCTTTTCAATTCTCATCTAGATGTTGGCAACCTCTCTCTACCCACAGTGTTTGAGACACCATTTCCACAGAGAACAACGGCAGATCTTCTAAGTTATGATATTCAGTTGTGGCCATACCTTCAGTCTTAGCACTGGGAATTGTGTTTACGTATGTGAGAATAATAGAACGTCAAGCATATGTTTATTTTTAATGAATAGGAACAGAACTAAATACTACTTGCTACCAAGTCTTCAAATTTCATAAGTGCATCTCATGCCAGAATAAACAGATGGCCCTAAGTCTCCCTCACGAAGTACATCCCTCCTTAGGCAGTACTCCGTGGCATCCAAATTTGTGGCATAAGGAAGGTTAAAAGAAGCCATTTAGATCTATGATCCTGCACATGACAGCTCTCAGGTTTAGTGAGGTTGGCGTGCCACGTGTGTCTAAGTCAATTATACCTCTAATAGGATAATGGTCAGAAGCAGAAACAGGTAAACTCATTCTCCTGAAAGAGCCTCATTCCTCCAATTTTTAATAAATTTCCCTAGGATTTCTCTCTGAATAAATACCAGCATGAGATCAGAGAACAGGGCAATCTCAGAAATCCGATATTTTGTGTTTTTCTCATCCCTAAAAGATCCTTAAGAGTTCAGATGAAAAAAATAACTGAGATAGTAAGCTAAGTAATTACTATTATATATTAATGACTTCATTGGTTAGACACTGTGATTAGATGATTAATAAAATTTCACGCCCATGGAGCAACTATATTATTCTATTAACTAACAATAGTCTTCAGGGGTGGTAAAAGAAATGAGAAAAAAATTATCTTCATTAATTGTACTTCTTGCTCATTCCACCAGTTTTCTTATTAACTGAATTTACCAAGTTTATTGTTGTAATTTGTTATTGCAGCTATGGGAGGGATACGAATATTAAAAGAGATGGCAAGAAAGGCATTACAAAGCTGGGTGGGTGGGGGGAGAAGATTAGAACAAAAAAAGTCAAAAGCAATCACAAAGAATTTATTTATTTTTACTCATTCCGTATCTTTTGCATTTTTTGTTGAAGAAATAGAAGTCTCCAAAGAAATCTGAGCACTCGTGGAATTACCTGCTTTTTAAAAATGTTACTGATCATTTAAAATCAAGGTGCCTTATATTTGTACATATTTTACATTAAATACTACTTATTTACTATATCTCTGTTATTTATATTTTATCAATAAGAATCAAAATCCAGAAATGTGGGACAGCTTGGCTAAGGTAGAAGAGGCAGATAATAGCAAAACTGAGACTTAAAAGTCAAGTCTTCTCAAGCCAATATCCCTGCTCTTTCCTTTAGGTAAAGTAATACTTGAAGGTTCTCCACACTTAAGTTGATTTATTCACTTGGTTAATATTTGGGTAATGTTTCAGATCCATCTTGTGTCCACCCTGTGCCGTAGAATGGTCAATAAAACCCGAGGGCTCTGGACTGGTGCCTGCGGCTCAGTGAGTAGGGCACCGGCCCCATACACCAGAGGTGGTAGGTTCAAACCTGGCCCTGACCAAAAAAAAAAAGAACAAAATTAAAAACAAACAAACAAAAACCAAAAAACACAAAGGCTCCTTTCCTTGCTGGGGCTTAGAATCTAGCTGGCCTCAGACAAAACATTAATAAGTAAATAAATGTCTAAGAAATGGCAAAATGATGAAGCCTCATCTTATTGAAAATGAACAGGCTTCTATTAGACCATGAGTAGGTCTCATTTTGAGTGCCAAATACTAAGGGTAGGTCTTTCTGATGATGGGAAATATAAGCAGAAACCTGGAAAGTGGAAAAGAGCCAAGCATATGAAAAAAAATGTTCCAGGCAGAGAGGAGTTGTGGCCAGAAAAGGGATTTGCTATGTGTAAAAAATGGGAAGTTATCCAGTGAGATGAGAAGGAAGGAACGATGACAAAGAAAAGGTAAGGAAGAGAAGCTGGAAAGGTCATCGGGGCATCTTAGAAAGAAAGTTAAGTATCAGGCTTGATAAGGAGGATTCCTTTAATTCTAGGGTCAATGAGAAGTCAATGCCTTGTTTCCAACAGAGAGCGACACGATTAATTTTTGTGATGCTCTTAACAATGTGGTTGGTACGGGAGGTGTTATACCCACAGCCCACAGCACAAACAGATACAAAGCTCTTTAGGGAACTTGCTTACGGTGCACAGTCATGTAGGCACGAATATCTCACCCAGGTTTCCCTACCCAGCCTGGTAGAATTATTCAAAATAAACTTAGAGAAAAGAAAATGAGTACATCCTGGTTTAAAAACAGCTGAAACTCTACTGTCAAAATCCATCCATCCCCAACAGCAGACAGAACGTCAACTTTCAGCAGTGGATCATGGTTCTCTGAGTTTTATGGAGCTTAAAATCAAAAGGCTTGTATGGATTTTTGGCAATGGACACATAGTTTATAAGGATTGCAATTTCTTTAAAAAGAACAGGCATGCTTAATACATAAGCTTTACTCACGGCTTGGTATCATGAGGATTAATTAGTTAAAGCTACTCATATATGTTGAGGATAAAGAGTGCTAACACATTAATACATCATGTTCTTTCTGCTCGAAGTCAGATGTCCTAAGACTGGAAATTGTTTAGCATGTTTCCCTTCCCAGCAGTAAAATGTTAGGTTTTTCTACTTTTGTTATTGCATCCTCCACACCTGTAACAAAGCCTGGCATGAAATAAGTGCAATAAATAGATTTAAATATGGTTGTAAAAACGCTTTGAAAAAATGGCATTAGGAAAATTGATTATTTTGAGTTTAATTGCTTTTTCCTATTACTGATTATATCATTTACACTATTCTCTGCATATGAAGTGGTGAAAATTAACTGAATATATATATATATATATATGCAAGTGTTTATGCATATGTGTCATATATTCTGCACATTGTAGATCAGTGGCAACTGGGGGTGAAGAGTGTCAAAACATCAGTGTTCTATTTATTACTCTGGCTTACCACACTTGATTTGTTTTCTTCATGGCAGTGATGCAAGTTGTGATTGAATTATTTGTCTGCTTTGTGTCTGTCTCACCAGAGTCCAAGCTCCACGAGGACAGAAACCTGGGTCTCTTTATACTGGCTTTATTTCTAATGCTTCGCATTATCTCAAGGCCCAGGCTCAAGGTACTCAGTAAATACGTGGAGAATGAATCAATAAATGAAATAATTTGTATGCTATGTTAAGATATGTAACTAAGGATTCTTTTGTCCCATAATTCTCACTTCATTTTCATTTCTTTTTTACTTTTCCTTTCTTCCTCTTCCTCTTCCTCCTCTTCTTCTTTTCTTCTTCTTCTTCCTTTTGTTTTTCCTTAAACAGGATCTGGCTCAGTTGCCCAGGCTGGAGAGCTAGAACACAGTGGCACAATTATAGCTCCCCACAGCCTTGAATGCTTGGGCTCAAGAGATCCTCCCATCTCAGCCTCCAAAGCTGTTGGGATTACAGGTGTGACCCCCATGCTTGGCTCTGCTTCCATTTATTCTTCAAACCATTCCTTACACAACAAATATTTTTTAAAGGCTTCATACATGGGTATATCAGATATTATATTAGGTGTTCTGGAAGAAGATCGAAATAAGTATGGACTTTGAGGAAGACAGATTAAAATAAGAAAGCACATATGAATAAAATAATCACAAATTACAATAGTGGCATATGAAGACTGATGTATTGGAAAGTGGAGGATACAGGAGTCAGGAAAGGTTTAGAAGAAGAGAAGGAATTGACCATTTATGGCGAGAGTCTGGGAATGGGGTCAAGGATTAGAAAGAGGCTCTAAGAAGGGATAGTTTTGAAATTTTAGAGAATAAAGAATAAAATGGAGGCTGGAATAGAGCAATCAATAAAATAAAAGGAAGCATGGTAAGGTTGAAGAGGTAGAAACTTACCAAATAATAATTTCCTGGTAAAATACAAGAGAACCAATTAAATTCAAATGGAAGAAAAAGTATCCAATGTACTCAGCCCTAATATGAAGCTAATTTATAGCTTTCATATGAAGGCTAAAACCCAATTATAGCATAAGAATACAGAATACAGGGAAAAGGGAAATGGAGGGGAGGGAGGAGGAAGGGTGGAGGGAGGGCAATTAGTGGGATCACACCTACGGTGCATCTTAGCAGGGTACTGGTGAAACTTGTTAAAGGTAGAGTATTAATGTCTTTATATAGTGATCAAGGAAATGCCATGAAGGATATCTGTAACAGTATGATCAAAATATTTCTGAATGTATATGAATCGTGCCCTGTGATTGCACCAATGTACATAATTATGATT
>CAUYON010010045.1:0-12461 GCA_963573935.1 Arctocebus calabarensis | reverse complement strand
ATTGAGGGCAAGGGGATGCAAACAATGTAAAAAACAAAAGCTCATCTGGCATTTAATTAACTTTTTCTTCTCTGCTTGACAAATGGGAGTTGGATTTTATTTGTATATATTCTAAGGATCCTGATCTGCTCATGAAATCCTATGGGAGAAGCTGTGGGGCAGATGTTTGAAGCAATCCTTTGAGAGAACACTTTTCAGGGCAGAGGAATTGCTCGGTTCTGCCTACTTCTTTCCCTTCTGCTTCATGTGTACTACAAAATAGTCGTTGCACGCGATGATGAGGCCCGCAATTAGGGAAAAGAAGCTCTGGAAGCCCACTTTGCCGTCTCGGCACTGGTCCAGGTCCTTCATTATTTTGTCTAAGGCCAGAGGGTCTTTTTGATTCTGGGGAAAAAAAAAAGAACAAAGGCAAGAAATATCAGCCAGTAGGTGCAAGGGTAAGCTTATTTGATCTATAAGGGTGACAACCAGGTGTACAATCTCCCAAACATTTGAGTTCTTATTTTAGATCATAAGCAACCTTTCTAAATGTTAAGTTTTTTGCCTTGAGAGTGCATTTCAGTGAATTTTTCATATTTAAATTCTACCTAAAAACTTCCCCAAACTCCCCATTTGGTAATTTAAACTTACCTTCTTTTAATAAACTTTCTGATAGTATGGTCAAGTCCTTTAAGAAGGGAGCTACTTACAAAAAGTTTCGGGAATAAGTTTCAGATCATTGCCCTATGGATTTTAAGGAGGTGCTGCTGATGCCATTAGGTTTGGAGGAGATGGCTCTCATTTCCCTTGGCTCACTGAGGCTATGCTAGAGTGGGCTCACATCATATTAGCCGTGTGAGCTGGAGTGAGTCCCACAGCTTAGCAGGCCTTTGTGTGTCAACTATGGTTCAAGGAGGTTGGATTAGAGTGCCTCTAGGATCCCTTCCATTCTTTGAGAAGGTAAGTCTGTTCCCTCCGGTAGACTCTGCTGGATGTGATACACAGGACCAGCTTCAAAAGGAAAATGTATAGTAGAGCCACAAGTGCCCTCGACTCCCAGTGTCTGGTAATAATGTGTGGGCAGAGATGGGCTGGCGAGGTCCCCTTTGCTTTCGTCTTATTTCCATGGTGACTGGTTGATCAGATCTTTTTAGAGTGATGCTGGCTAGAAGTGGCAAAGAGTGGTTTCACCTACACAGGGTCCATGCCTTCAACCAGAGAGGGAAATAAGGTTGTCAAAGGGCTCAGATCAAGTATTTCTGAATTCCTGTGACTGTGTTCATGAGTGAGGGAACTAACACCAGTGTTTCAAGTATGCTGGATGTTAATAAATTGCACTCAGGAATCCCTGAAGGTAGAGTAGCAGCATTTCCTACAAGAGTATTATAAACTCCTACCCTAAACAATCTACTAAAACCTGCTCTATGCAGCTAATCCTGGCCTCACCCTCGGCTTCCTGGCTGTGGTTAAAATGAGTGAAATTTGGATGACATAAGGGACCTAATTTAGAAACAGAATGCTCTGTTAATGCAGTGAGCATGGGTGTGCCCAAAATTATGATCCTGTGCCTGGAATAAATTACCCTACCATGTTCTGGACTCCACACTACATATACCCTTCATGTTTCTCATGCCAGAAAGCCTTCAAGGAGCAAGTAAAAGTCATCCTGGCTCCTAAATAATGTAACGATGTGACTCACAAGTGATCAGTGACCCAGAATACCTCTGTCCATGTCCAGGCTTATTATTTTTTTTATTTCAGGTTAATGTGAGAGTACAAACAACTAGATGACAACATTTGCATTTATTAGGTAGAGTCCATCTTGTAGCGGGTCCTGCACCCAAGCAGTGCCAGATACCCTTGATGGGTAGGCTTATAATGAGTACATTTTGTCCTTGTGTTTCATGCTTGTTTTGAAGGGTCACAGAAAGTGAAAGTGACCTGGCGGATAATCACGTCCAGCCTTCTCATTTTATAGGGGGAAACTGAGGACTGGAGAGCTGACACAAACTGCCAATTGTTAGTCAAGGAAGAGCCAGGCCTTCCAAGTCCTGGTCGGGGGCTAGATCCCAGGACTTTACAAAAGTAGAGTATATTCTAAGTCATTTGGGGGTAGTGTTGGGTAATTGCAGCTCTGAGAGAGCAGTTGGGCTCTTTGTATCTGTTGAACAGACACTGAAGACATGTAAGATGCCGTACGCTACAAAGTCCCCTGACGCAGGAGTCAGGGGCTTGACTAATGTGCAAATGACGACAGGTAGGACTCAGCCTTTACCATCATCTCCACTTCAGAGGCAGAAGCATTATTCATCCCCAAGCAGAGTGACCAGCCTTTCGAGTGGCTAGAGTTGTGCCAGGGAGGAGGGGTCTGACCGCAGTCTTATTCTGCCAAGGAAAGTTTCGTCCTCGGTTGAATTAAACAACCATCTCTCAAAAATCTGCAATGTGAAAGGAAGACTGTGCCTTGTGGTCTCACGTCTTGAGTGGTTTATCTGAGCTGACGGCAGAGTCTTTTCTAGTATTCATGTATCTTTCTTTCTTTTTTGACTGAGGCAGAGACTCACTTTGTCACTCTGGGCAGAGTGCCGTGGCATCAGAGCTCAAACTCTTGGGTTCAAGCGATTCTCTTGCCTCAGCCTTTAAGTTGCTGGGACTACAGGCAGCCACGACGACGCCCAGCTATTTTTTTGTTGTTGTTTAGCTGGCCCGGGCTGGGTTTGAACCCACCAGCCCTGGAGCATGTGGCCCATGCTCTAACCACTGAGCCACAGGCACCCAGCCTTCATGCATTTTTCTGTCAAAGGTGAGGTGTGAACTAAAACTATGCTCTGTGTTCTCACAGCAGTTTCAATGTGAAAAGCAGTTATTTCTAGGGCAGTGCCTACAGCTCAGTGAGTAGGGTGCTGGCCCCATATACCGAGGGTGGGTGGGTTTGAACCCAGCCCCGGCTGAACTGCAACAAAAAAATAGCCAGGCGTTGTGGTGGGCGCCTGTAGTCCCAGCTACTCGGGAGGCTGAGGCAAGAGAATCACCTAAGCCCAAGAGCTGGAGGTTGCTGTGAGCTGTGACGCCATGGCACTCTACCAACGGTGACAAAGTGAGACTCTGTCGCTAAAAAAAAAAGCAGTTATTTCTGGAGTGGGGCCTGGATCTTATTCAACAGATGGTCAACACCATTCCATTATGGTATTGGAAGAAGGAAAAAATAAATCCTTTTAACTGAAAGGATTTAAGAAGGGAGATTTGGGCGGCACCTGTGGCTCATCAAGTAGGGCGCCGGCCCCATATACCCAAGGTGGCGGGGGTCAAACCCGGCCTCGGCCGAACTGCAAAACAGAAAAATAGCTGGGCGTTGTGGCGGGCACCTGTAGTCGCAGCTACTCGGGAGGCTGAGCCAAGAGAATCACCTAAGCCAAGGAGTTGGAGGTTGCTGTGAGCTGTGACGTCACAGCACTCTACCGAGGGCGACAAAGTGAGACTCTGTCTCTACAAAAAAAAAAAACAGAAGGGAGATTCAAGTTGGTGAGAAAATGACCGTGACCAGGATGCGACACCTCCTGCACCAGGTTTAAAGACCTGATCAAGCCATTTCCTGGTGGATTACTCTCTTGTGAAAAGACTTCCTCCCTCCATCCCTCTTCCCCACATTTCAAATGAGTTTTCTAACAAATGCATCATATTGTGATACATTGTGTGAAATCTTATTTCACCTACAGATTATAAACTCTTTAAGGAGAGGTGCTGTGTCTTCTTCACTTTCTGTTTCCCATACAGTAAATTACAAACAGTGGGTATTCTATTTAATAAATAAATGAATGAAAACACCTTTTTAGTAGTGACCTTCATGGAGAAGGAATGGAAAGAAAAAGGGAAAGGGACGAGGGGCTAGAAGCACTGAGTTGTTTTTTGCTTGAGTAAGTTTTGGAGAGCTAAGAAGCAGTGATTTTTATGTATAGATGTTTACAGGCCTTTCAACACTTACTTCCAAAAATCCCGGGAACTCCTTCTCCATGAGCACTCTGAGGTCCTCCTTTGTTAAGTAGCCTTTATCCCCGGCAAATTTGTGAAACGTGAACATCATGGTTTCCATGGCGTGCTCCATCTGAGATGGCATTTTGGTGAGGTTTACTGTTAAAAGACTTAAAGAAATAGGGTTCACATTAACTTTTTTTGTTTCTAGAGACAGAGTCTCACTTTGTTGCCCTTGGTAGAGTGCCATGGTGTCACAGCTCACAGCAACCTCCAGCTCTTGGGCTTAGTCGATTCTCCTGCCTCAGCCTCCCGAGTAGCTGGGAGTACAGGCGCCCACCACAGCCCCCGGCTATTTTTTTGTTGTAGTTTGCCCAGGGGCTGGGTTTGAACCTGCCACCCTAGGTATCTGGGGCCGGCACCCTACTCACTGAGCCACTTTTTTTTTTTTGAGATGGAGCCTCAAGCTGTCACATCTCACATCACAGCTCACAGCAACCTCCAATTCCTGGGCTGAAACGAGTCTCTTGCCTCCGCCTCCCAAGTAGATGGGACTACAGGCGCCCGCCACAACACCCGCCCATTTTTTTTGGTTGCAGTCGTCATTTTTGTTTGGTGGGCCTGGGCTGGATTCGAACCCGCCAGCTCAGGTGTATATGGCTGGCGCCTTAGCCAGTTGAGCCACAGGTGCTGAGCCCTCACATTAACTTTTAACTCACATGTTTGTCAGCGTTTTGAGGATAATTGGAAGGAGGGTGATTAGATCAACCACTTGATTTTTTTTTTTTTTTTTTTGAGACAGAGTCTCACTTTGTCACCCTCAGTAGAGTGCTATGGCATCACAGCTCACAGCAACCTCAAACTCTTGGGCTTAAGCGAGTCTCTTGCCTTAGCTGCCCACAACGCCCAGCTATTTTCTGGTTGCAGTTGTCATTGTTGTCCAGCAGGCCCTGGCCGGGTTCTAACCCACCACCGTTGGTGTATGTGGCTGCCCTGCCGACTGAGCTATGGGTGCCGCCCATCCACTTGATTCTTTCCAGTTATAAAATTCTAAGTTATATGAATCTAAGAACCAACCAACCCACCGCCTCTTGTTGGTGGTGATGGATGCCTCAGGTATTGGTGCTGTAAATGAGGGATTTATCTACCTGCCAGCTAATTCTGCATAAATCACCCAATGAAGAATAAAAACTCTAATCATTTAGAAAAGATCAGTATTCTTCTTTTTAACTGAAAAGCACCTCCGGAAAAAACAGATATTTCATTATTTCTCTCAGCTCTGGCAAATGACTCTTAGGTGTGGCTGAATATCAACAAGCCATGCAGTAAGTAAGAAAATTTCACCTGTCTAAGCTTAACTTGGTAATCTGGTTCACTCAGAATTACAAATGAATTTATCTCCTGGGTCTGGATTTTTAACCAAAGTTCTGAACTTGTTTTTTATTGCAGTAAAGATGGTTGCATCTCTGGCACTGAAATGCAGTTGCCCTACTCAAGTAAAAGCTACCCAAAGTTTGTTACTTAGTCCCTTAGGTACAGTACTAGTGTGTACTGTTACTGAAGGAACAGTAACAGTACACACTAACTCTACTGGGAGCCTGCTATGTTTCTGCCAACATTAGACAGAAAAGCTGCTCTCACAGTCCCGGGACAATGGGAGGGCAAGAGTGTTTCTAAGAAGGAAAAGAGGCCGAGTCAGATCATCAAATCCTGTACAGTGGATTCAGGGCGCATGTCTCCGGGCACTGGGTAATTAACAGGAGCTCGGGGAATGTTGGCTTAGTTAGAAGGAATGCTGTGGTTAGAATAAGGAAGCTTTGGCTGACATCACCTAAAATCACTACTAAGTAGGAAGCAGGTTAACAGGGAAAAAAATATATATAATAGGCTTTGCGTGTAGGCTAAAAGAGAGGCCGGCTGCCATCTTGCTGCGGAGCACAGACAGGGGCTCAGACAGGCCCCGGAGGGGCTCCCGCCACTGACAGATACCTGCTCAGCACAGACCTCTCGATGTTATCTTGTGAGCAGAAGGTGGAGTTGGGTTGAGCAATCCCAGAAACCCCTTAATCTCCAGAAAAGTACAGTAACTGGCATGCTCAAGATGCTACTCTAGAGAATGCTGCAAATCAGAATCTGGCATGATTCTTCTGGAATGCAGATCTCCTGGAAAGAGCAGTGAACTAATGCTTCAAGGACCACTGTGACATGAACTCCAGGGGAAACACACCCTTTTCTCTCTTCCTACACGGACTGGATCTGGCTCATCCCCGTTCCCATATGGGTTCCCCAGGTTTCCCATGGTAGTGGGTTACAGAGTCCGCCTTGCCCAGAGATTTAAAAACCCTGAGCTGATGTGTTCCTAAATAACTCAAAAATGGAGTCAGATGCCACAGAGATGTAAAAATCCCTGTGCCCAAGCAGCAGAGCACTTCATGACCAATTCTCAAAGACCCCCCCTCCCAGCCCGCCCCGAAACTGCAGTGGGTGGGACGCCTCATTTACCTTCTTTACAGGACAGAGCAGAAGTGCATGCAAAGCCAGAGAAGTGAGAGAGGGGACGCAGCAGGGTAAGGACCCCTAAAGTAGGAGCGCAGGCTGGGTCACTCCCGAGAAATACAAATCATCAGCTGAGGAAGTCCTGGCCACCCCTGAGTAACTTTTCAAGAGAGTGAGGTGAGTCTTCCTCACCGTGCCTGAGGCTCCGGGCTGAGGTGCTCCAGTCCCATCCCTTCCTTGCCCAGTCATCACGGCAAGACGGAGCTTTCCTCCCTAAAGCTACATCCCTGCCCCACAAGGTCCTCCCCTGGTCTCCAGCCCCAGTTATTTTAGTCAGCAAACGGATTTTGAATACTGCAGCCAGCTGACGCCCGACCTGTTCAGTAGACCTTCCTTGGTGAGAACGCAGCGCAGGGCCTATCCACAAGGTGAAAAGAGCATTGAAAACTAGAGGAACCAGCATCCCAAAGGGCACTGACCAGGGATTCCCTTTTGCAGAGCCACACACAGGTTAGATGAAGGGAAATGGGGGAGTGATGTGATGACAGCTCTGCTCTCCTGCTTCCAGGATGAGTCACTTAGCTCCTCAGAGTGCAGAGGTGGGCCTGCTGAGTCAGCCCTGCAAGGCCATCACTTCCTGGGCAGGGCAGGGCTGACTGCTGTTTCTAAAGCTAAGTTCTTATCTCTGGCATTTCCACTCCCACCCAGCCGCCTTCCCAGCTCTACTCCTAGGCAGAGGTGGGCCTCCTACTTCCTGGTGGGACACACTTTGGTGGCTGTGGCTGAGGGGCATCAGTGCCCTCTCGGGGCTGTCAACACCTGGTCTTGCACTGAAGTTGCATCCCATTTAATTGTTTACCTACCTTCAATTTAAGCATCTCTTGGTCAAGAATTATTCTGTTTTATCCACGGAACACTGAATAACTGTTAAGTGAATAAATAATCACACAACCCCTTTGGCTGTAGCTGAAGTGCTGGTGTGATTATGCAAGACTAGTCTGAAAACCTGTACCTCAGAGCTCAGCAGGAGGGTGTGCGAGCTGGGGGGGGGGGCAGGAAAGGGGGCCTATGCATGGAACAGTGGAATAAAGAGGGCAGCACATTCCACACACTAAAGAAAAAATAAATGTCCTGCTAAACAGGTCTGGTCAGACTGACATGACTTCTCACCCTGGTGTTTTCTCATGCTTCCATTTACCCACCTTCTACTTCTTGCTGTTTTGGCGCTCCCCCCTCACTGTTGAGCTCCACAGGATTTGAGAACCTCATGTCCACACACCTTTTATTGCATCATTTTATTCTGATGCCTTTATATGCTCTCAAATGTTTGCCTGAGCAACAATCTTCAGAATGGAGGCTCAAGACGTTTTTTGTTTGTATAGTTTTTTCTACAGAAAACAAAAACAACTCTGGACTCCACAAATTTGGTTATTGTGGGAGGAATTCAATTTTCCATTTTTGGTTTTCCTGTATTGAGCACCTGCTTTGCTTGTCCCAGACATATTGGTAGGCACGAGGGATAGTCCCAGGCACAGACCCACCAATGGGCGCATACACCCACACATGCAGGCTTGCCTCTGAGGAATTCATCAGCTAATGGAATACTGTTTACAAGTCTGTTGTGAATTCTAGTGATTTGTGTTTCTGTTTTTTCCTCACTAGATGGTGGTGGGCTCTTGGAGCGGCGTCCCAATAGCTAGTGCCCAGCCCTCATAAAGCCTACTCAATGAATCCAAAAGAACAAAACTGACAATCATAATATAATTTTGCTTATCCTGGTAGTAGCAGGGAAGCAGGAGTCTTCCTTAGAAAAGCATCTGTTCCTGAGCAATCCCACATGTTTGCTCTGGATCTATGCCTAGACCCAGGCCACCCTTTCTAAGAGGAGTCTTCTAAGGAGCAAGAGGCCTTCTGCACCTTGTCCATATCCAGATTTCTTGTAGCCCACCCAGAAAATAATCGGGAGGGTGTCAGTAAAAGTAAACATCTGTTATTTAAAATATGTCTGAGGGTTCTTTTCTTTCATTTTAGAAGGTTTGGGGCAAAACTTTTTATTTTGAAAATTGAAAACAGAAGACATTCTTGGATTTGATCCCTCAAAGAAAATTCAGAAAAAAGTGAGTTGAAGTAATGGATCTGGATCCAGCATGTCTCTCCTACTTCTCACCAGAGAAAAGCCCACTAAAGAAGTGGGCATCAAAGGAAAGTTTCAGATGCAACTTAGTAGGAAGAAAGAACTCATAAACCTCCTCCAATCCAACAGAGTATATCCATTCATCTGTGAAGAACAGTCAGGCATCAGCCTCCATCAGCCAACAGCTATCGTGACAACTGCTATTAAATCCTTTGGTAGGGTAGGTGGTTGTTATTTGGTGAAAGGAAAGGAAGGGCTGAACATTGTTTTTAAAATACTGAATTCTTTCTTTTTGCTTTTGATGTGAGATTCCTAAATTGTTGAGCCCCTAGAAACATGAGACACTTAAGACATATTCTAGGCTTGGTGCCTGTAGCTCAGCAACTAGGGCGCCAGCCACATACACCAGAGCTGGCAGGTTCGAATCCAGCCTAGGCCTGCCAAACAACAATGACAAATAGAACCAAAAAATAGCCGGGCATTGTGGTGGGTGCCTGTAGTGCCTGCTATAAGTAGCTACTTGGGAGGATGAAGCAAGACAATCACTTGAGCCCAGGAGTTTGAGGTTGCTGTGAGCTGTGGCACCACTGTACTCTACGGAAAGTGACATAGTGAGACTCTGTCTAAAAAAAAAAGAGGGCAGCACCTGTGGCTCAGTGAGTAGGGCACGGGCTCCATTTACAGAGAGTGGCAGGTTCAAACCTGGCCCTGGCCAAACTGCAACAAAAAATAGCTGAGTGTTGTGGCAGGAGCCTGTAGTCTCAGCTACTCGGGAGGCTGAGGCAAAAGAATCACCTAAGCTCAAGAGCTGGAGGTTGCTGTGAGTCGTGATGCCATGGCACTCCAAGGGTGACAAAGTGAAACTCTCTCAAAATAAATGAATTAAAAAAAAGAAAAATTCTAAAGTTTTAAGTCTATTTTTGCCAGCACTCTGAGTAATAATTTACACATTATAATCCTGAAAGAATTCCATTGTTTCCTCTCAACTTTACACTTTAAAAGACTGGACTGTGACCAAGAGCATACCAAGTGGGCAGTGCTCTGAATAAGTCACATTTTTTAACTGTCAGTGGAAAGCAGGGAGCCCCCCTCCCCAGCTCCACCAGCCCAAGGCCTGAGAGCTCCCTGCAGTGGCCAGAGGCCAGAGCTGGGGGGAGAAGGGCCCATCTGATGTGGTGTCCAGGAAAAGCCAGAGAAGAGCATCACCTATAAATCAGGGTCAGACCGGAGAACTGCTTTACATCCCACGGACGAAGCAAATCTGAAGAACTGAAACAAGAAACTCCAAACGGCGGTTCAAGGACCACCCTGAAGAAATGAGTCTGTGGCAGAGAAGGAGCACAGTACACACCCCTTAGGAGGGAGGATTAAACGGGACTGGGGAGGGATGTGGGGGCAGAGGAGGCGTTCGCCTAGCCTCCCGCCCCGTCCCTGGCCTATCAGTCGCAATGTGCTGAAGGGGTCTTGTCACCGACAAGGGGTCTGCATGAGCCTGGCCTCGCCTGAAATTTCGCAGGTTATAAACGTCCAGTACTGGAAGCAGAAACTCAAGCCTCTGAGGAAAAAACGATCCGCAATAACTGTAAACCTCTTAACGGAAAAAGCCACCTCCCCAGTGAGGGTGAGACCGGCTGCCAGGTGCACCCCGGCCGGCAGGGAGCGGCGCTCTGGCCGCCCAGCCCATCCCATCGCTGCCCTCGCTCGCGGTTCAGTCTTCAGACTGGCGGCCGGTCCCGGTGTGACTCACTTCCTCTTGGAAAATGCCCTCTAAGAGGCACAGTTCCCCTTTCCCTCCCTCCTTTTCAGGGAGTGTTCTGCTCAAACCCTCGGCCAAGAGCATCTGCAACCAGCCACACCCGCACCGGCTCACCGCTGAGTCACAGGCCACTTGGAGAATCCAGGGGCCCGGTGCTGGCCACGCCCTGCAGAGCGATTCCAGCTCCCCGGGGACAGGGTGGGGGCCGAAAGGGCTCATCGCGTCCCGGGGTCTGGCTCAGGGTTCCGCTTGGCCTGCGGGCGGCGGCCCTGCACCCCTACTCCCACTAGAGCAGAGTTCGCGGTCCCCTCGGCAGGGCGGCCCGGGCTAGACCGCGCAAGGAGGGGAGGGAGGCCCGACGATACGTCTGTCCCCATCTCACTGCACTCAGCCAGAATTAACCTCCGTCGGATGATCCTTCACCAAGTTCTTTCCTCCCCCACCTCTTTCTGACTCCACTTGGTTATTCAGGATGGAAGGAGGGCATCCTTTGAGTAGAAATCACCTCCCCCTCCTCTACACCCCTAACCCCTAGCAAAACCGCGCTATAGAGAACGAGCCTTCCTTCCCTCCGCAGCAAGACGCTTCCTGCCTGGCCGAGGACAGGAAGCCCACCCTGCGGCGTCTGAGCGCGGCGGAGCCTCGCCGGACCTGGCCCTCCTCCGCCGCCCGGCCGGGAAGAGAAGCACGGGTCACTCGGGAGACCGTTCGGTGGAGGAAAGACCCGCAGCAGAGGTCCAGGGCCACCAAGACAAAGGTCCGCAGCAAAGAACAAGCGCCCCTTCCTTGGCCCGAGGTCGGCCGCGCCCGGTGGCAGAGGCTCTGCTCCCTCGCCTGGGCGCCGCCCGGAGCGCGGAGCAGCGGATTCCCCGCCAGCTGCTCCCCGCCCAGACCCCGCGGGGCCTGGGACACCCGCGCCGCCGGCCCGGCAGGTCCCCGCAGGTGTCAGGTTCGGGGCTGGGGACGTCCGGGAGGGATAGCGCGCATTACCCGGCGGAGCTCACCTGGGCCGAGAGGCGCGGAGGACGCTAGCTGGCTGCGGCGCGGGGAGGCGAACGGAGCGCTGCGGCAGGCGACTGGGTGCGCGGGGCTGGAGCCGAGAGGGGGCGGTGCGGGCCGCGCGAGCGGGAGGAGCCAGGGCGGGGCCCGCACTCGGCGCCCCCCGCCCCCATCCCCCGGCGAGCGGGGCACACCCTGCAGTGTTAGTGGCTGCCAGAGTGCTGTAGTCCACTACAGTGGGGTTGTCTCTGCGCTCCAAAGGTTTGGGACAGCCCCACCTTCGGTTGTGCCCTTCCTCTCGGGTTTGGTTTTAGAAACTGGGTGAGTGTAGGCTTCAAAGAACCCGGCCGTTCCTCTGAGGGTGGGGCCCGCTGGCCCGCAACCAAAGGCAACCTGCTGGTCTGGAACTGATTCTCTAGATAACACCGCGGGGGGGGGGCGGGCACCTGGAGTCCCAGCGACCTCGAAGGCGCTCGGCCTCGGTGGTTCTCAGATGCGGGCCTGGGAGGTCCGCCGTCCCGGATTCTCCCCGGCCTGTGCCGGGCTAGGCGGGCGTGTTCCTAGGAGCCAAGTTCCCGGCGCCCCCCTGCCGGCAGGGAGAGCGGGAGGGTGCTGGGTGACAGACCCGCTGTCGAACAGGGGTTTACCCCTCCTGGTTTGTGTGGCTTCGCTTGGTCGATACTTCAATTTCAGTGCGGTTAATATTGTTAAAAACAATTTCTTTTTTTAATTGAATCATAGCTGTGTACATTAGTTCAACCATGGGGTACAGTGTGGGGGCTTCACATGCAATCTGAGATATTTTATCAACCTGATTGACATACCATTCATGATATTTTCTCGTTTACTATATGAAAACATTCTTGATCCCTCTTTAGAAGTTTTCTCCTGACCCTTCGAATATGTGCCACACATGTGATCTCACCCTTTGTCCCATCTCCCCCCACCCTCTCCCTCCCCTTCCCTCCCTCTTCCCTTTCCCCTCTTCCTGTGCAATAAATGGGTTGTAGTCTTCACTTGAACGATAAAGAATTTGTCTCATATTAGGGGTGTATACATTGGATACTTTTTCTTCCATTCTAGAGATACTTTGCTAAGGAGAACATGTTCCAGCTCCATCCATGTAAA
>CAUYON010010044.1:0-37025 GCA_963573935.1 Arctocebus calabarensis | reverse complement strand
CATAAATGTCTTAACATAATAATCAAGTAAATGAGGTGAACACCATATTGATTAGTTTGATGTAAGCACTCCAAATTGTGTAAAACAATCAACACATTGTACCCCACATTTGCATAAAGGTATTCATGATCTATGCTTATATGACTTAGTAAAAGAAAAAAAAGAAAAGAAATTGATAATTTACTGAGTGCATTTATCAGCCGATTGAAAATAAAAATTTAAAGGATCAGTGAACTTGAAAATAAATAATAGACATCATCCAATCTGTAGAGCAGAGAAGAAAAAGCAGAGAAAATAGAGTTTCAAGGACATGTAAAAATTACATCTAGTGGCCTCACATATGTTTACCTAATAATTTAGTGAAAAACAAAACAAAAACTCAGAAAAACCCAAGAAGGATGAATAAAAAGAAAATTATACCTAGCAAATCACAGTCAAACTGCTGGAAAATCAGACAAAAAGAAAATATTTATAGCACCCAGACAAAACCACAATGCAAAGGAACAACTATAAAAATTAGTAACTTCTTCTCAAAAATCATAAAGTTCAAAAGGTTATGGAAGAGAATCATCAAAATGCTGAAAAGCAATTATGTGATTTACTCAATACTAATATGAAGCCGGTACATGATCTAATGCAAGTCCAAATAGAAGAAAAACTCATTCTAATTCAAGTTGGGGGTAGCATAATGAAGGAGAGGGAGAAGGAGGGGGTTGGGGTGCTCTCACTGAATGGGCATGGGGTGGGAGAGGGGTGGCACACTTTTGTATGTAGGACATAACCGCAAGAGGAACCAGGTCAAAACTATGGTTGTTTGTATGCTCACATTAACCTGAAATAAATTTACTTTTCAAAAAAAAATGCTGAAGAAAAATATAATTGTCAACCCAGGATTCTATGTTAAGCAAAACTATCCTTCAAAAGTGAAAATAAAGTATGATTAATCCATGCAAAAATATAGTTAGATAGACAGAATGAACATTTGATAGCACAACAAAATGATTATCATCAACAATAAGTTATGGTATACTTTAAAATAACTAAAGGAATGGAATTGGAATGTTCCTAACACAAAGAAATAGTAAATTCTTATGGCAATGGCCCTCTAATTTTTTTTCAGGTAGAAAAGAAAATGATAGCAGGTAGAAACCAAGATCTACAAGAACAAACACATAGCACTAGAAATAACAAATATGTGAATAAGCATAAAAGGTTATATTTTTTGTTTTTAATTTTTTTAAATGGCAGTCTAAAGAAAAATATAACAATATATTATAGGATTTATATACATATATGCAATATACATTATAATGATGGCATACAGGATAAAGTTAATTAAACTATAATCTTATGATAATGTATTTTTTGTGAAATTGTACAATCTTAACTAAGCATCTCTGATAAGTTAAGGATGTATAGTATAGTAGCTAAAGCAGTCTCTATAAAATACAAAAATATATAGCTAAAAATGCAATAGATAAATTAAAATGAGACAAAAAGAAGTATATGACTAACCCAGATAATGCAGTGGAGAAACAATAGAGGAATAAAAACAAATACAAAAAATACAGAACAAGTAAAAAAAAAAATAGGCCAAAATTCGATCATATCAATACTTGCATTAAATAAGAATAGACAAAAACTCCAATTAAAAAGCAAAGATTATTTAATGTATAGAAAGTATGATTTAGCTATGTACAGTCTACAAGAAATAAACTTTAACTATGAAGACACAGATAGCTAGAAAGAAAAGGGATAGAAAAAGATATAACAGCAAATTGTAGGCAAAAAAACCCTGGAATTGCTATATTAATTCCAAACATACTAGACTTCCAGAAGATGAGAATTACTAGAGATAAGGAAGGATGTTTAAAAATAATAAAAGAGCCAATCCATCAGGAAGACATAACCATAATAAGTATTTATGGCCTATTAGTAGTGTTTCAAAATACATGAAGCAAAACTTAATAGAACTAATGGGAAAAATAGACAAATGCAAAATCATGTTGGACATTTTAACATCTTCTCTCAGTAACTGCTAGAACTAGATGGAAATCCTAAGACTGTAGGAGACCTAAACAAGATTAGTAACTCCATAGATCTAATTGACATGTATAGAACACCCTATCTATATCTACTACTGTAGAACCAAAATGCAGGCCCATAAAACACATCTCAGTGGATTGCGAAACACTTATCGTTTACATAGTATGTTCTCTCATAACACATAATTAAATAAGAAATTTAAACATTATTCAGACAAGCTCTAAACATTTTGAAATTAAACAACATATTTATAATATATTACATTCAAAGAAAAAGTCATAAGGCAAATCAAATTATATTTTTAACTGAGTAGTAATAGAAATATAGTATGTTAAGATGCATAAGATTTAGCTAAATTATCACTTACAGGGAAATGTAATTTATTATATTTATTAGTCATTTATTTATTTGTTTATTCATTTATTTTTTGAGACAGAGTCTCACTATGTCACCCTGGGAAGAGTGCCATGGCATCATCATAGCTCACAGCAACCTCAAACTCTTGGCCTCAAGAGGTCCTCTTTCCTCAGCCTCCTGAGTAGCTCAAACTACAAGCTCCCACTACACCACCCAGCTAGCTTTTCTATTTTCAGTAGAAATTGATCTTGCTCTTGCTCAAGCTGATCTCAAACTCCTGAGCTCAAGCAATCCACCTGCCTCATCCTCCCAGAGTGCTAGGATTACAGGTATGAGACACCGCGCTCACCCTAGATTCAAATGCTTATATACAAATCATCTTAAGTGTCTACCTTAAAATGCTAAAGAAAAGCAAGTTGATCAAATGCAAATCACATAGAAGGTAAAATAAGAGTAGCCTTCAATGAAATAGAAAATAGACAAACAATAAAGTAATTAACAAAATCAACAGTTGGTTCTTTGAACAGATTAAATCAGTGGCTTGCCCCTAGCAACACTAAGAAAAAAAGAGAGAATACAAATTACTAATATCAGAAACAAAAGAGAATATATGACTACAAAGTCTAAATATATTAAAAGGGTAATGAAATAATATTTTCAAAAATTTTATGGCAATAAATTCCACAGCTAAGATGAAACACACACACACATTTCTCCCCACACCATTTATTGGGATATTTATCTATGCTTTCATCATTTCTAGAAGAAAACATAGGAGAATATCCTTTTGAACTGAAATAGGAAAAGAATTCTCAGGACTCAGAAAGCAAAATGATGAAAGAAAATTTTGATAAATTAGAGTTCATCAGATTTAAATACTCTGCCTCTCAGAAGACATATACATAAGCAAGCCATAGACCAAGAGAAAATATTTGCCAAACATACATCAGACTAAGGATTTGTATCCAGAATATATAAAGAATATATAAAGAATTCCTTCAACTTAATAACAAAAATATTTTAATTATTTTATTTTATTTTCAAAAGATTTGAACAGATATTTCACAAAGCAAGATATAAAATGGAAAATACTATTAGTCATATAGAGAAATACAAATTAAAACAATGAGCTACCTCTATGTAGCCACTAGCATGACTAACATTCAAAACACTTACAACTTTAAATGTTAGCTAGGAACATTGAAAATATAAATAGGAATTCTTTTTTTTTTTTTTGAGACAGAGCCTCAAGCTGTCACCCTGCGTAGAGTACTGTGGCATCACAGCTCACAGCAACCTCCAATTCTTGGGCTCAAGCAAGTCTCTTGCCTCCAGCTCCCAAGTAGCTGGGACTACAGGAGCCTGGCCATTTTGGGGTTGCAGCTGTCATTGTTGTTTGGCGGACCCGGGCTGGATTCGAACTCGCCAGCTCAGGTGTACGAGGCTGGCGCCTTAGCCCGTTGAGCCACAGGCGCCAAGCCATAAATAGGAATTCTTAAACATTATTGGGAGGAATACAAAATGATGTAAAGTACAACCACTTTAGAAAATTGTCTGTTTCTTATAAACTTAAATATATGTGAATTGTGCTTTCATAAAGTTATTACTAAGAAAAGCATGAAAAAAGTTAAATATATATCTACCTTATAATTCAGCAATTCCACTTCTAGATATTTAGCCAGGAAAATGAAAATATATGTTTACAAAAGCATTATAGATGAATCCTCGTATCAGCTTTACACATCACAGCCCCAAACTGGCAATGACCCTAATCTCCATCAATAGAAGAGTAAAAAAGCAAATTATGGTATATTTACAAAATGGAATACTGCTTAACACAAAAAAGTAACAAACTAATAGCATATGCAGCAACATAAATGCCTTGCACAAATGTTATGTTAGTTGAAAGATCTCAGATACAAAAAATATACCTACTGGCTAGGCGCGGTGGCTCATGCCTGTAATCCTAGCACTGTGAGAGGCTGAGGAGGGAGAATTGCTTGAGCTCAGGAGTTCGAGACTTGCCTGAGCGAGAGTGAGACCCTGATTCCTAAAGAAATGGAAAAACCCAGCCAGGCACCACAGGGAGCACCTGTAATCCCAGTGGCTTCCGGAGGCTGAGGCAGCAGGATGCCCCTAGCCCGAGTCTGAGGTTGCAGTGAGCTATGACGCCATTGTACTCTGCTCAGGGCATAGGGTAGGACTCTGTCTCAACAAAAACAAAGAAAAAAAAGCCATAAAAATTTTAAAAAGCAAGGAAATAAAAAATATATATACATACTATATAATTGCATTTCTATGAAGTTCTAGAATAGGCAAAATTGTACATAATGAACCTACATGGAAAAAAAATCAGAAAATTTGTTGTGGAAGTAAGCACATATGTAATTCCTAGTTCAGTCAAACTGAGAAGTTCCAGAACAATAACACAAGTAGCAAGGGACACCACTTGCACTCAGGTCTTGGATTTTAAAAACCATCTTCCAATAAAGGGAACCAACGGATACTTTCGGGGAAAGAGTGGTTTCAGGGCTGGGCCAGATGATGCTGGAACTCCTTGTTGCATTCAAAAGCAAGCCTATGCTCCAAACATGGGGATGTGTCAAAAGGACACAGGAGTCAGCTTGAGAGCCTCCCTCTGCCAAATCTGAAATAACTTAATACCAAAATAAATGATGACAGGAACAGATTTTGAAATTTGAGTCTGTGAGTCCAAAGCGATAATTTTTGAAAGAATATTCATAATGGTGCGAGTGAAGCCTGGGACTCTGCGAGTCTTGGCCTCGCCTTTGCAGCTCAGGGTGTGAGTCAAGGGGTATTGGGGCATTGATTCCAGGGAAGACAAATATCCAGGGCTGTGCCGCTGCGTTGTCCACCTCTCATTCCCTGGCCCCAATGCTCTCGAGCCCCAGGGTGATTTTTTTCCTTGTTCCCACCACCTCCTGGTCCCTGGCCCAACACAATACTGACCAAAGCCCAGTACGACGAGATAGCCCAGTGCCTATGTCTGTGCTGCCCACCAGGCAGAGCCTGAGGAAGCTGAAGCAGAGGTTCCCCAGGTAAGTGCCCATCTCTTCCCTCTGACAGTCCCCTGCCTGCAGCAGCTGCGCCGGGGCCGCCCAGGCAGCACTTAGGAACCACGTGTCACACATGAATGGGGAGGAACACTGAGTGTCAGGCCTTAGGAGATCAAGGATGGCATAACAAGGTTTCTTCTTTCACCCGCCCTCCGCACAAAACTGTAGTTGAATGAGTCGGTAGCAGCTTCCCAAGGCCTTGCGATTATATTCAAGTCAACAGATGTTTATTGAAAACTTGACATGCATTAGCTGATGAATGCACATAGTAGGTGCTTTTGTACATGTCCCTGGGTAAATTGACAGATGTTAATAGTGAATAATGGGTGGCAGGGTCCTCTCAACGTGGAGATCTGAGCTTTAGATTCAAAAGGAGGAAAAAGAGGATCTTCTTAAGTTGCCCACTGGAAATATACAAGGAAGCACAGGCCTGAGGGGGCCTCATGCTTTTCGAGTGTTGCTAGTACTATTGACGCTGCAATTTAGTCACCACCTGGGTTCTCAAATATGAGAGCTGGGTACCCCAGGGTTCCACTCTTGGGTCATTGGCCATTGAATGACCAGATCTGAATGTTTCTCTCTTGTATACATACACACATGTACATACATACACACACATTCTGGGCGGACGATTATACTTTCTTCCCCAAACCCCCAAAACCCTTCTTTTCAGTGATTTTAGGATTCTCAACTATCTAAGAAATAAATTCCCTTTGGGAATTACATAATATAGAGACCTTATTTTAAGGATGTGGAAACTAAAACACAACATTATATATAAAAACAAGTTTAGGACAGCTAGGTCATTTTATCTGTGTTCTGTTAAAAGTATAAGATGTTTGTTTACTTTTTTTTCTAGTTGGAGACCAAATGCAAACCTGTACCATTTTGTTTCCTGGCACTAAGCATGGTTATCCTTGATGTAGCGCTTCCCCATCCTTGGTGTGTAGACTTAGAACAAACATCAGCATTGAAGTATTTTCTTAAACAAAGAGAGGTTATTGGATAATGGATATTGAAGTACAAGTGGAAGCATTAGTAGATCTTTTATTGACCTCAGTTTTTGGAGGACCAAGGGGCCTTTTCCCAATCGTATCTAGATTTAATTTAGGGCAATATTTATTCCTTTACAGGCTTTAGGATTTTATCAGTTTTGCTAACAAGGAACAAGATCGACAAATTGAGCTTTAATTTTCTGTCATTAACTCTTGCCAGTTCTGCACACAAACAGTGAAATTGGTGACAGCTGGTCAACCAAGGGAACAGGTAGATTTTTCTGGGCAGTTTTAAGGTAGAGCATAGGTTTTGATATTCTTACTGTGCGCGTACAAAAACTTTCATTTTTCCATCTCTTTCTCATCTCTTTTCCATCTTTTTTCTTTTCTTTTCTGTAGTATATAACCTATCTCTCCATAATAAGTAACAACTCAGGACTCTTACCAGCGCTGGTGAAAGGCTTCCATCATGTGGAACACTAGGCTGTCTAGCTTATTATCTTATGTTCTTTTCTTTCAGGATATACCCAAATATTTTTCACTTCCCCCAAATACCATTCAGAGATTAAGGAACTTTAACTCTTCTTCCAAAGGAAACTTTATTTAGAGAGGCTAAACTAATCTGCAAAGAAGAGGATTAATGAACTATTTAGTAGGTTGGGTCAGAATTCTGCAAAAGGTACAATTTTGAAGTTGGTTTCACAGTTCTTACTCTAGCCCCAATTTATTTCAGATGATCCTTGCAAAGGTCTGGAAGAATCTTTAGATCTGATAGTTCATTTTACCTGAGAGTCTGATAGTTCAGAGAGGTTAAGTGACTTGTGAAAAAAAAATCTCAGAGAGGTTTAATGGCCAAACAGTGCCTAGAGTATAGGTTTCTTGACTGTCAGTTCAGAAACTAACCAAGCTGCCTTGATTAGTTTTAATATTAATAATAATAACAAGAGTAATTATTTTTTGGTGAGTTGCATTTGCATATTGAACTCTAGTGTTTTTCTTCCTTCTAGTCTTTTTTTCAGTGCATTACTGTCTCTGCTTATATAGTTTGTAGATTTCTGCTCAATATTTTGTGAGCATTCATCACCTTAAAAATATTCTTTCGAGTTTATTTCAAATAACCAGTGATCACATTTTAGATGTGCCATTCATTTTCTTATGGTTGGGTAACAATAGTTTTCTTTTTCAGATTCTCTGATAAATTTATTTTTGCACACATATAGTGTCAATGCTGCTTATTTCTTAACTTAGACTCTCAGAAGTTGGGAATAACTATATCATAAGTCTTAAAGCTATTTGTTCTCGGAATCCCTTTACACTCTGAAAAAGTTTTGAAGACCTCAAAGAATTTTTGTCTATGTGGGTTATAGCTATTGATATTTACCGAAATATAAATTAAAATGGAGAAATTTTTAAAATATTTTATTTATTTATTTATTTATTTTTTGAGACAGAGCCTCAAGCTGTCACCATGGATAGAGTGCTCTGACATCACAACTCACAGCAACCTCCAATTCCTGGGCTCAAGCGAGTCTCCTGCCTCCACCTCCCAAGTAGCTGGGACTACAGGCGCCCGCCACAATGCCTGGCCATTTTTTGTTTGCAGCCATCATTGATGTTTGGCCAGCCCGGGCTGGATTCGAACCCGCCAGCTCATGTGTACGTGGCTGGCGCCTTAGCCCATTGAGCCACTGGCGCTGAGCCTATTTAATTTATTTTAAAGAATAAACTCATTGCTTGTTAACATGTTCGTGAATAACTGTAATTTCTAAAAAGTGATGAGAAAATGACATTGCTTTATACTCACACACATCTCTTTTAATGCCCAAAGGGAGATATATCTGGTTCGGCATTCAACTTGTTGTGGTAGTTTATTTTTGATTAAAGAATATGATGAAGTAAGTTCTGGCCTTTGACAGATGTGTAGTTGGAAAAGAGAAGAGTAACTTAATAGGCTTTTCTGATAATTGTAAATATTTTTGTTATCTTGTAAAACCTAATAAGTGGTTTATCCTTAAAGGTTAATTGCAATTTGGAAACTTAAACCCTATCAAGAAACTTTTCACACTCAGTTACATTACAATCTCTTGGCCTATTTTTTTTTTTGTAGAGACAGGGTCTCACTCTATCGCCCTCAGTAGAGGACTGTGGAGTCACAGCTCACAGCAACCTCCAGCTCTTGGGCTTAGGTGATTCTCTTGCTTCAGCCTCCCGAGTAGCTGGGACTATAGGTGCCCACCACGACGTCCAGCTATTTTTTGATGCAGTTCAGCCCAGCCGGGTTTGAACCCGCCACCCTCGGTATATGGGGCTGGCGCCCTACTGGCTGAGCCACAGGCACCTTGGCCTATTTTGAACTTAGAATGGATCTTTTGCCCATGCATGATTTTTATCATCATGATGATTCATTTGTAAAATGTTGGTTGTGAGTTATGCGGATCTTACAAATGTCACCTTTCATTGTACAATATCCAGAAATGACATTTGTTAATATTACCATTGATCCTTTCAGAAATCTGTCAGATTTGAAGCTGTCAAGCTTGTGATGGTGGATATGATGAGCTTTCTAGTATTTGACTTTTTCCTTGAAAGCCCACATTTTATCATTGGCCACAAATGCTATCAGTTGTTTTCCTTGACACCACAGGCTTACATTGTTTACTTTTAAGAAAATATCTGCCGAATACTTAAATCTAAATAATCATACATTGTTCATTCAAGTAAAAATGGTGTTCCATAGAAACACCCTTAGTCACACAAGTGTTTTCCCCTGTGACAACCATCATACTTTGATATGAAGTAGATGTGCTTTATATTTACTTCCTATTTTGTGCCACAGAATGTTAAAAAGATGTATCTTCAAGGGTTTAGGTTTAGTAAAATGAATAAGTGAATATTCTTAGGTGAAAATCTTTTTTCTGCTTTTTTTCCTTTTTTCTCCTGTCAGTTTGTGGTAGTGAAGAGTATGGTGACTACTAGTACAGTTATGGTGTCCTGGTCTTGATTTGTGCCCAGGAAGTGGTAGTTTTAAAGTTCTATTATGGTTTTGTTGTTGTTGTTGTTGTTGTTTTTATTATTACAGTTACAACTACACTGTAAACTTCCTATTGTTCCTTTCCCACTTAAAAAGTCCTTTGTGGGGATATAGCTTTTATATGCTATATAAATATCCTGTTTCTCATCACCGTTTTCCCCACTGATTTTAGCATCCACTTGGGAGGATGAGGTGGGAGAATCACATGAGCCCAGGATTTTGAGGCTGTAGTGCACTATGATCATGTTTGTGAATAGCCTCTGACCTCAGTCCTGGGCAAACATAGCAAGATCCCATCCCTAAAAACAAATAAGCACCAGCAAAACCCAGATAAGATAATATAGTTAACTAATTTTAAATTTAAGTTGTAGTCTGATGAAAGATTTAAGATATATCCAATGGCGAGGAAGTATTAGAACTGTAGAATGTTAGAAACCAAAGAGTTTTTTGAATAGTTCAGACAGGGTTAGTTAAGTAGGAGTCTTAGAGGACATATACCTTTATTGGAAATTCTTTTGCTGGCCAATGAAGCCCTTTGGAATGAGTTTAATTTTCCCCTGACTTCCCTTACCATACATTAGCTATTTAGTTGCTGTACCAATGAGTCATAAATCAAGCTCTTAATACCATACATTTTTAAGTAAACAAGTGTCTGTCCCCTATTGACACATCTTTGCCCTTAGAGATTCTGTCTTAGGTTTTTCCAGTGGTGCTTCCACATTTGCGAGCAGCAGTTTTTTCTGTCTCAGAAAAGTATTCCTACTTTTAGGTTTTAACACGGGTAATCATTGACTCATGAGGCATTTTAAATTTCTTTTCCTAGTAAGATCTCAAAAGTAGTAGTTAGAAAACATTTTTGGCTGGGCAGACTATGCTTAAACCAATATATCTGGTCATCTTCTTGAAATCTTCACCTATCTCTACCAGAAAACTGGAGTTAAGGCTGATATTTGCCACTGTTGAACTTGGTGGTTCTGGGTAGTGAACTTAGATGTCTAACCCGGTTAGGAGCAGAGTAGCTAAGGAACTTGGCTGGAATAAGCAGAAAAATTTTACTTGGCTTTTACATTTATTTGAGGTGACTTTGTTGAATTTCGTGCTACCTTTGGGGCTATAGTTTTCTTTTTTTGATCAACTCCCCTCCCACCAACAGAAACCCCACAAGATGGATTTTAAGAAGTCCAATTTTTCCATACATAGCCTCCTAGTCCATTGTTCTTGCTTCCTGTAGCAATTTGTTCTTAGGAATAACTTGATTCTTTTTATCTGTGTCACAGTTGTCTGATCTATATAAGGAGAGGTAAAGACCCCCAGGTAGGATGTAGAGGAAGCAGGATTCAAACTCAAGTAGAGTCTGACTTCAGAATCTTCCTCCCACTCTGGTGGAAAAGTTGCTTCTCCATGTTCAGTTCCTTAAGGCTGTGATGAGGATTAGGTGATAGAAGGCATGTCAAACACTACATTAGCATAATGTAGACCTCTTGGTAAGTTTTTAAATAATGGCGAATATGACTGTTACATTTAGTAGCTGGTCTACAGTGGAAGAAATGTCTGAGTAGTATCTTTTGAAACCTATAAAACACAATTTTGCTTTAAAACAAAGGGCAATAGCTTTGCAGAAAATAAAAATGTTTACATACATCAGTTGATTGTATGGGTGTGAACAGGTAAGATTTGATTATCAGTTAAACGTAGCATGGATGTCAGAAACTGACTTTAACTCTTTCACAGTGGTATATAGTGGCACTTAAAAAACTTTTTTAAACCTTGGTTCACTGATTTTTCAGATTCACTGTGGAGCATTGCAATGTATAATTAAATTAATATTGTGGAGCTTGGTTTATTTAATTGAAATATTATTCCTATTGGCCTTGTTTCTCTCAGTGGAATTGAGAGTTGGTTCTCAAATTGTGGTCAATTTTCTACACTTCTGATAATGTTGTGGTGGACCTGAGTTCCAGAATAGTGAGTGAGAATAATTTAGAAAGATAGAAAAAGTCTTTTATTAAACTGGAAATTCTATTTGTGGTTTTACCAAGGAAGTGTGATTGATTTACATGATCTTTATAGATAACATGAATTCATATACTCAGCAAAGATATCTAGAGTTATTTCTGTATTGACCATGTAGAGTATTTAGGAATGCTTAAGAAAAGAGTTCGTTATTTCATATATTTTCTATATGATATTTTATTCCATAAGATTTCAGGTTTTTATTTTCTTGCTACATTTCAATTTAGCTTTAAAGACTTCTGAAAGGTTGTTTTGTCTTTTTGCTTTCTAAAACAAATAGTTAGCTTTTATCAGGTATTTGTACGTCCCTGGATTTGTGTAGCTGTGAAAGTGAGCTTGAGTTCCTGTAAAGCAGTATTTGATGAAAAGCTCAGATACTATTGTTCTAAGAAGACTCCTCATGCTGATTGTATTTTTTATTAGATTTGGGGGGTAAATTTCATGTTATTAGACTAGTGACTTTTTTTCTTTTTTTGAGACAGAGTTTTACTTTCTTGCCCCTGGTAGAGTGCCATAGCATCATAGCTTAACAGCAACCTCAAACTCTTGGGCTCAAGTGATCCTCTTGCCCCAGCCTCCCAAGTAGCTGGGACTATAGGGGTCCGTCACCATGCCTTACTATTTTTTTGCTTGTGCAGTTTTTGGCCCCGGCTGGGTTTGAACCCACACCTCTGGTATATTGGGCCAGCACCCTACTCCTTTGAGCCACAGGTGCCACCCTTGGCTATTTTTTTAGAGATGGGGTCTTGCTCTTGATCAGGCTGGTGTCGAATTCATGAGCTTAGGCAATCCACCTGCCTCGGCCTCCCAGAGTGCTAGGATTACAGGTGTGAGCCACCACTCCTGGCCTTCATTTTTAAATCTATATTCAGGTGTCAAACTTCAAGAATGATTGCTTGGGTAATAAAGAGGAATTAATTATACATTTCCCTAGGAAAAAAGGATTCAATAGAAGTATAGATTAATAATATTTTGTTATTTAACTTTCAGCAAATGTTGACAGAATTTACCATTATGATTTTGTGACACATTTTGTGCAATTTTGCCACATTGGTTGAATTTTCCTTAAAAACAAAACAATCAATATACGAGTAGTTTTTTAGGCTAAGTCTCAAAAGTGATCTACATATATATAAGTCATGTGTTGGTAGGAAAATCATATAGGAGATACATGAAGAATACATTTTATTTTATTTTTACTTCTTTTTTTATTGAGGGGATATTTTTCACATGTTTGATTCAAGATACGTTTCTCCTTTCCCTTTTCTTCTGTTAAACTGGTTAGACGATGAACACATTGAAGTTACTAGAGTGGAACTTCTGAGTGACAGCTTTCCATTTCTTAGAGGAACAGAGCAGATAAGGGGATCCCAGACTGTTAGGTCCATGGTTTGAAACCAGAGTTCTCCACATATTAAAAATAGTACTTTCTGATAATCTCTCTCTTTCCTGCTCATTTTGGGGAATTAATATCTGCCTCAACTTTTCCTTCCATCCTTCCCTTTTCAAGAAGCATATATGTAAGAGTTAATCATTCTTCCTCAGAACCCAAAGCTTCTGTCACTCCAAGGAGCAGTGAGTGACATTGTTTGTCACATTTCCTTCCCTCCTTTTTTTTTTTTTTTTTTGAGACAGAGACTCTCTTTGTCACCCTCAGTATAGTTCCATGGCTTCATAGCTTACAGCAATCTCAGACATACTCTTGGGCTCAAGCGATTCTCTTGCCGAAGCCTTCCAAGTAGCTGGGACTACAAGTGCCTGCCACAATGCCTGGCTATTTTTAGAGGTGGGGTCTCTCTCAGGCTCAGGCTGCTCTGAAGCCTGTGAGCTCAGGCAGTCCGCCCGCCTCGGCCTCCCAAGTGTTTGGATTACAGGCGTGAGCCACCCCGCCCAGCGATTGTCCTACTTTCAAAGAGTGATCTTTTCTGTTCATTCCGGCTTCAAGACAGCAAATAAAGTTTTTATTTTAGATTTTCAAAAATTTTGTTGATCTAGTGTTGTGTTCTATGACCTGATTATTATTAAATATGTGACACCTGGAATCTCTATTGAGATGAATGAGGGCTATGTTATTTTCTATCCAATGTTCAATGTGAAAATTTCTCAGGACCTATTTCTTTTACCTGCCTGACATTTGCAGCTAGCGCTACACAGAATGGCAAAGGTCTACTAACCTTTGGGATGCAGGTGTTTGGTTAAGCTTACATTATCAGCTAATTGACTGGCTGTTTCCTCAAGTCAGCCTGGAAGCAGAAAGATTCAGATTTACATTCAGCAAGTTTCTGAATTAATGTTTGTCATGGATATTTTTGATCCTTCTCAGATAGAACTAGGTATGTTTCATCTTGAAATGCTTTGGGGTGAGTAGAGATGTGGGGTCGAAACTTGGTGGTTCAACATTCATGCCTGTGGCACACCTTATCCTATGATTCTGTAGCTTGTGTCATGGTGGATAAAAGGCTTGGGTAGGGTAGCCTCCTTTGTAAATTGGATCTGGGAAGTGAAACATCATTTAAAGGTATCTTCCCTACAATTACATTTGAAATTAGACTGGCAGTATATATTTTTTCAAATTTTTGTTTCTGTCTACAATTCTGCCAAGCTGATATCACTATTTTATTTTATTTTTATTTATTTTTTTGAGTCAGAGCCTCAAGCTGTCACCCTGGATAGAGGGCTGTGGCATCACAGCTCACAGCAACTTCCAATTCCTGGACTTAAGCGAGTCTCTTGCCTCCGCCTCCCAAGTAGCTGGGACTACAGGCGCCCGCCACAACTCCGGCCATTTTTTGGTTGCAGCCGTCGTTGTTGTTTGGCGGGCCGGGCTGGATTTGAACCCGCCAGCTCAGGTGTACGCGGCCGGCGCCTTAGCCTGTTGACCCACAGGCGCCAAGCCTCGGATATCATCTTTTACTTAAGGTATATTACTCTTATGTTTGTTTTTACTGATGCTGTTGGTAGGGAAAGCTAATAAAATTTGAAATTAACTTGCACTTCAGGGCTCATTTAGCTAAGATGGTGAATGGACTGGGGATAGGAGACAGACTCGTTGTTTAACATTAAACACCTCGCAGATTCGTTGAGCCTGTATGTTACAACCTATATGAGGAATGTGACAAATAGCTCGTGAACATAATTTCCTTATAGATGAAGTTATCTAGATTCTTATATTCTGAGGCCAACTGAAGTTTATATAAAGGTAAACGTATACTTGACCCTATTTTGACACTTTCAATTTTTATTTGCATTTTTTGGTGGGTAGATCTAGAACTGTCCACACGTGGTTCCAGAGGGCCTGCATACTTCTCTCATGCAGATTCAGTAATTTACAAGCAATCCGTAGCTGGATTGAGGTAGCTATTACAGATAATCTGGCTAAATCTGTTAATGTTACAGATACAGGAACCGAGGAAGGAGCACTACCCCGAGGTTTGACCAAATTTGCACATGTGGAGGCAAAACTCTCCGTTCCTGCTCTTCAGTTAGAGATCACAGACTCCTGCCCCCTAGGGGCCAGGCAGGTATCAACAACAGGGGAAAGAACGAGGCCGACCTGGTTGGGCCTGTGGCTCAGTGAACGCACGGTTCTGTGCAGTCACCGGCAGCGGCTGCTTTCAGGCAGCCATCCAGGGCTGCCAGGCCTTCGACTCTTTAGAAAGCAGCTCTAGATCTGCTAATTTTTTTTTTTTTTAAATGAAATACCCCAAGTTTTAAATGTTGTCAATTTGTTTGAATTTATAAAAAACACTGTGTGGGCCAACATTTTCCTGGCCAAACAGAAAAAGTGTGTGGGCTGAATTTGGCCTGCAGCCAGCGGGTGCCGGAGCTGTCTCTTTCCAGCTTGTGAGAGCTCATTGTGAACATCTTTACCAGACTCTACTACAAACTACAGCCTCGTATTGGTATCTTGAAATTCATCCCGGGTGGAAGTGTTTACACCACAGACATTGGCAAACTGCACAAACCTGGGCTTCCCGCCCTCCCCCACCACTCACACAGCCCCTACTGCCCAAAGGCAGCTTAAGCCTCACAGGCCACTGCATACCATTACCCATTTGAGACTTTTGTACATTATGGCTCAGTGGTGTGACTTTTATCGAAATTTTTAAACACAATTTGTTCTGATTTTTAAATTTTTTTTTCAGAAAGGGGACTAATTCGAAATACTTCCATCTCTATTTCTTTTATTTTTATAATACATCTATCTTTGTGAGTATTGGGCTTTCTCCTTAATATTCCCCCACTGTAGTTAAAGTGGGAGTGTGAGTTCTGGTCTTGTGCCTCAGCAGTACCTATTGTATTTTAAGTACTATGGTATAGTCATGGTAGACAATGGATTGAACTGACCTGAAGTTTAAATGTTCCTTGGTTTTTTAAAAAAGCTGTACATACATGTCTTATTTAGGAAAATTAATCTCTTGTAAGATAGGTGTATTAGCTAAATGTAGAGACATGACAGTGATTCTTTACCCTCTGTAAGAATTTAGAAATGCTGTAGTGGCACATCTGAGGGTTAATCAGGTCAGAAATTATTTCGAGAGACACTTTAAGCTTAGGTGTTACATTTTCAATTGGTAATTATTCCAGTATGAAAAGTAAATAAGTCATGGGAAGAGACTTAATTCATTTTAATTTGATTTAGTACACTTTTTTTTTTTGAGACAGAGCCTCAAGCTGACACCCTGGATAGAGTGAGGTGGCATCACAGTTCACAGCAACCTTCAATTCCTGGGCCCAAGTGAGTCTCTTGCCTCTGCCTCCTAAGTAGCTGGGACTATTATAGGCGCCCGCCACAACGCCCGGCCATTTTTTGGTTGCAGCTACCATTGTTGTTTGGCGGGCTGGGGCTGGATTTGAATCTGCCAGCTCAGGCATACGTGGCTGGCGCCTTAGCCTGTTGAGCCACAGGCGCCGAGCCTGATTTAGTACACTTTTATAAAGACTCAGTTATATTCTAGGCTGAAGTATATTTCTTTTCTACATCTCAGTAGTAAAAGACTATGCCAACATACAACTAAAACAGAAGTGGACAGTAAAATTAACAATATTAGGTGAGCATATGTGTATTTTAGAATGGCAAGTGGAGTTCTGTGTGGGGAGGGGCCTGCGTGAGGAGCCAACCAGGTGGTACTGTGTTTGCAGGTGCTCATAGCCTGTGAGCGTTTAGCTCTTGCTGATTCATTATTTCATCTATGGATAGGAGGCAAAATCCTATTATTGTGAACTCCAGGAGGCAGTTTTTTAATTTTACTGACTGTCTTATATATTCGTTTAAAGAACTGTGACTTCTGGAAATCTACATGTAAATTCTTGCTGGGTAGCCTTTGGCACCTTTCTCCACCTCTCGGTGCCTCAGTGTCCTTATTTAACAATTGTTGGGCGGCACCTGTGGCTCAGTGGGTAGGGTGCCGGCCCCATATACCAAGAGTGGCAAGTTCGAACCTGGCCCCAGCCAAACTGCAAGAAAAAATAGCTGGGTGTTGTGTTGGGTGCCTATAGTCCCAGCTGCTTGGGAGGCTGAGGCAAGAGACTCGTCTAAGCCCGAGAGCTAGAGGTGGCGATGGGCTGTGACGCCAAGGCACTCTGCCGCGGGTGACAAAGTGAGACTCTGTCTCAAAAAAAAAAAGGAATTATTCCTAACTTGAAATGAGATAGTGCATATAAAATGATTTGTGCAATTCCTGGTACTACCCTTATCTCTGCTATTGTTATTTTTACCATTATTAATTAAAGGATGCTTGTAGCAATGGTGTTTACATTTATGAGAATTAGACTCAGAATATTAGAACTGAAAAGATTTTACCTACACCCAGCCCTTCTAAAGTATTTTTTGTTTAATTACTTTTCTTATAAGCAGCCACCCCTACATGGAAGCTCTTTTACTTTGTTGCCTCAATATGGTAAGAAGGTGGTTATACATTTATGAAGGACATTTGGGTGAATAGCAATTTTGGAGTGACAGTTCTGCTTATCAAGAAGTGGCTTAAGTCCAGTAAGTATCTGTGTTCAGGTGTAAGTCCTCCAGGAAATGGGGGTTTTATAGGGTGCCCCAATTCATCGCCTGAGTGTCAACATTGATTTTAGTGTTTAATATAGGTAGTAATCAAATTTGGAGAATTAGTGCTTTTTAAACAATCTTAAAAGATTGCTTTAATCAATCTTCATGCTAACACTGATTATGAAAAGACTTTATGGTAAACACAAAGGAGTTACATAAACTTTTTAAAGAGAATAGATTTATTATTTCTTAAAGCTTTTGAAGCTTTGGTTTTTATTAATTACAGTGTTTCTAGATTGCTGCCTTCAAAGATTCCTTTTCATTCTTCTTAGTTTTGCAGTTCTGCTGATCTCATAATAGCAATATAATGAATTGGGCGAAACAGTGATTTTTCTCCTCCTACGCCTTATCTTTCTCTAAGAGAGGGTTTCAGGTTAGACCTACCTCACTTAAATGAGTCAAGCCAGACTCGAATAGAAGCATTAAACCAGGTTAGGAATCTTTGTATTTTTAAAAAAGCAACATTGAAAAGTTTAAATGACTCTGAAAAAAACGTTGCCAATTGCCAAAGACTATGGAAGTAAAAGTTGTCATGATATGTTAGATTGTATTTGGGGGACAATTATTTGTCATATAACTCTTCTGAAGTGTGAAAAGAAGGCTCGGTTAGTCTTATTTCATCTGTTAAAGGTGTAAAAGACGTCCAGATTTGGTACATAGGTATGAAAAATACTTGATTCATGTGATAGCTTTTTGGACAATTGTATTCTGTGCTGTATTATAATGGCACAATAAATTGCTGAATATACTGTCTGCTGAATATGACTTTACCATGAAAAATTTGATGCATGGAGAAGGAAAGGTTGGAATATATCAACCTTTTCTGACAAGGGACTCTGAATTTTGACCTAATACAGATGACCTTTGCATGCAATAAAAATGAGCTTAATCTTAAGGTTAAGGTTGAGGTGAATGGGAGGACAACATGGTGGAACTTTGCTGACCAGAGATGCAATGGGACCCACCTAGCTATTGGCTAAATGGGAGGCTGGTGCTTTGTAAAAAAACAAACAAAAAATTTAGCATTTCAAGGAATTTATAGCAAGTTGTTTGGCTCTTTAAGGCCAGCTCCGTTTCTCAGAGCTCAGCTTTCTGTTTAGTTGTGGTAAGTTCAACTGTTTTTATGAAGTTTACTGTTTCTGAGTGAAAGGTATAAGTGTTACTTTCTTTTTTGTTCCACAGATAAGCTTCTAGCTAAAAATAAAAATGTTCTTATGGCTTGTAGAAAAGACAACTGATCTATATATAAGCTTGTAACTAAAAATATGCATTCTTCTAAGAAAATTTTTTTCTTTGACAAGTTGAACTTTTGTCATCTAACTTTGGAACTGTCAGAAGAATTTCCAACCGTTTTTTGCCTTTATCTAGGTTATAATTAAGCAGACGTATGTGAATTATTGTCTTAAATGGCTTAGATGATTTACAGAAGGTTATTCCCTTAGAAGTTTCTTTGAAGTACGTTTGTTCATCCATATATTAACGTTGTGATGTGAGATAGCATGGTATGATGATCTAAAATATTTTAAAGTTTCACCTCCTGTACCTAGAAGGAATATTGTTTTAAAACAGAAATTTTACTATCAAATATGTCACTGTCGATGACTTTGACCATTTTGTCTTAGGCGAAATTACATGTTAGCGAACATCAGGAAAAAAACCTACCAGGATTATAGGACCTGGGCACCTATTGAATATTCTTCCCAAATAATTGGTTGAAATAACAAATGGTTGAGGAGCGTGTCAGAGACTCTAATGGAAAGAACTTCTACTCTTTTAATCGAGCCTGCAAAATATATTCCCCGGGACTGATCAGCTCTGAAGCACTGAGGTTTGATGATTGGAGGCAAGAAACCATGCTTCCAGGACATAACGAATTGACGTGGCCATCCATCATTTGTTAGCATACGCTGAAACGTGAGCTATGTGTGCAGAGGCCTGTGATTTAGTAAATACTTGGGAGATGGATCGAGCTTACACACAAGGGAAGATATTGCTGTCCTTCAGCAGCCTGAGACCCAGGCGCCTGCTGAGAAGGCCAGCTGACGGCTCATCCTCAGTAACTGGCCTGTCACAGTCAGCGGTGCCCAGCGACCATTGCCAGTATATTAAATGCATTTTTAATATCTGCTTCAGTAGATTTAATGAAGAAAATTTAGTTTCCATACTCCAAGCACTGCCTCCTCAAGTGTTCGAAAGCATGGACTCCCGTCTCCAAAAAAAAGAGGAAGACCATGCTGGCAGTTAGGAGAGTTGATGGAAAAGAAAAGAAAACGCAGACAAAATAATTGCAAATAAAAAATGCTTTTAGCAGAGTCAGCATCTCATTGATGTGAAAAAACTCATTTTTTTTTTTTTTAAAGGAGATTTTGGATTAATTTCTCAGCCCCTAAGTCCCTTGTCTCACAAGCAGTTTTCCTAAGAGGATTCAACCTGATGGTAAATGGATGTAAACCTGCTGCTCTGAAAGGGAATATTAGAGGAAGAATATGGTCATTTGGCATGATTTGCCAAATTTATGGGTAGAGGGATTCAATTTTTAAATGGCTTTGTTTTCGAGACACTGCTATTTGATTCTGAGGATTTTCGCATGAAGATATAAAGTAAGGTTTTTCTTATCTACTTACTTCCAAATTTTTGAATATTGAATTGTAGTGGTTAACTTGTTCATTAAGTTAGTAACTTTTTCCCAGGGTCATTCAGGACAGTTCAAAATGAATGTACGAAAAAATTTGTCACCAACTTGATTTACAAGTGCTCATCTACTTTCTTAGGCCATAATGTTTCTTTAAAAATAGTAATTTTTCAATGTTCTATTTTTATATTCAGGCAAAGTACGTAGATTCATTCTTTTTAATGAGTTCCAATGCTGACATTATTTACTACAAAACAGCAAGACAACCAATTAGATATTGTTGCGAGCATGCACTTTAAAGGTTTCCCCTCTTAAAAAAAAAAATCCAGAATATGCTCTCATGTTCACAGAAGAAGAAGCTACGGAATGGGACCTATAAATCTGATTCCTGCATGTGTCAAAACAGTAATGTATTAAATGCATATTATTATAAAAATTTAAGACATGTCTTAAACACACTTACATTTTTATAACACGTGGCAATATTAAATAATACATTTCCTTGTTAGCATCTGTTTGCCTTCATTGTTGGCAAGACCTATGATTTATTGCTTAAATTAATGGCCAAGACCATTTTGGACCTGATATATGCCCTTGAGCTTATTACATCACTAAATAAAATAAAATGTATGCACTTGTGACAGAGTTATTTTTATAATTGTTTATCCCTTTAAGTGCCCCATTCAGTGATTCACTGAAAGGTTCATAATGGTTGGCTTGTAACCAGAAAATAATCTCAGAAAGGTAAAATATATTTCTTGTTTAGAAATAAAATGCCAGAGTGATGGTGATGATAGGGGTCCCAGCACGAATTTGCAACACTCGAAGTCATTCTTTTCTCCAGTGCTCTCGGTGAACTCCACTGAATTTTTCTGATATTTAGCCTCCCTACCACCATCCCCACTCAAAGCCGGAGCTCACCTTCAATGCGGCCCAAGTGGTTTTGCTCTGACAAAAAGCTGCAAGAGTTAAATTGTTCTTTACTTAGAATTTTCCAAGTGCCATCATCACCCTGCATTAAACTGAGCAAGATGATTTTCCTATTTTTAGTTCTTTTCTTTTGGGAGATTGGAACTTGACTGTTGTTTTGTACTGAACTCTACGTGACTTCATCCTCTTTATCTTTCCTTTGTGAGGGCGCAGTATGATAGGATCTTCAGTATTTTTACGATAACCTGCTATTCATCCCAAATCACTCTGCTGCCTGACTCGCAAGGCCGCGTTTATATGGCTTTGTGGTTTTCTTGCTCCACATGAAGTTTCTCGTTGCCTGTCAGTGCCGTAGTGCAATGGGAAGGTGAAGTGTTTAAGAAGCTTGAACCTTGCGTTTGGACTGTAGTCTCTACACCTTGAAACACGTGGAGCTTCTTTGGGTACCGGAGAGTATGACTTGTGGGAGGATTATTATCTTGTGGATACTTCGGGGCAGTTCTCATTAACTTTAATACTCGTAGGTGGAAATGAAACTTAGTTCCTAAGAAAGGTTATTTTCTCGTCTTCATCTCATTTTTACCAGATCTTAAACAAAATAGCCCATTGGATATTACAAGTTTTTTTTTCTTAGTATTCTTTTTCAAGATAGTTGATCTGATGCAGTTTTTAATAATTCTCTCAAAAATGCCCAAGCCAGCAAACATTCATTTTTTTTGAAAATATTTATTTTATTTTCTTTTTTTAAATTGTTTTTTATTAAATCATAACTTTGTCTATTGATGCATTTATGGGGTTCAGGGCTAAGAACCCTGCTTCGCTATACAATGTGAAATGCTTACAACATTCATGTTTTTTTCTGGAAAAGCTATATTCACCTTTCTCCCTGGAGGGTTGTACCTTCCATTTCTGATCTTTTTACCTCCCATCCTTTTAATTTCATTTTCTTTGGGAGACTTGCCCGCAAATAAAACATTTTAAAGGAGAATCATGAAAGAGAGTCTCAGGTGCCATGCTCAATTTCCTACCTTCCTCCTTTCTTCCCCCCTCCCTCCTTCCCTTTTCCCCCTCCCTCCTTCCCTTTCTCCCCTCCCCCTCTCTCCTTTCCTGGCACTCATTTCCCCATCTGATCCTCCTCCACCCTCTTTTTTGTATTTGGAACGTTAGATTAGATTCAGTAAGAATTTTTTTTCTCTTTGACTATTGTAGTTATGGTTTACCTGCTTTTACCTGCTCACATTTGGAACGCGTACATTTCCTTTGGTTTGAATGGATAGGACGACGTTTGGTTTCCCTTGGATAGGAGCTGTGTGTTTTGCTGTGGTTTTTGTCTTCCAGCTCTTCCCTTCAGCGTCTCACACGGTACTGTGTCCCTGTGTACATTCAGTACGTTCTTGCTGACTTCCTCATGTGGGCTAGTGATTATTTTTATGACCTTTTTTGAGAAGATGACTTTATGATCTTTTTTGAGGAGAAGATGACTTTGAAGGGTGTTTGTTCTTTTTTGGCCAATCTGGTTCTCACTAGTACCGTACAAAGGACTTTCTGTTCTTTCCTGAAACTGTTTCTTAAGCTCCCACTCTCTGAGTCTACTTAAAAATATTAAAATATTCAGTAGGTAGCTAAGTGCTTAGCCTAGTATTCTACTTAACACTAAATGAAAGTAAAATATCACGCAGACATGGAGCCATTTGTTATATTTTAGTATATGAAGCAATGGCTGTGTAAACCTTAACCTTGTAATTTTGTGGGTTCTACTTTATCATGTAGCTGTAAGGGTAATCAAAATAAATCACAGGAGGTGAATAAATATTTTCTAGTGCTTTCTCAGTGCTTTCAGAAGTGATGCTTGATCCATGAAATTTTAGTAAGTGTATTAAATAAAACAATATGATGTGCACTGTGTCAGATCTGATAAATTATTCGGTACGGGACATTTATACAACATATGTTGAGCTGCTACGTGAACAGCTTAATGACTATGAATTATGTTAATCTGTCTTGCCATCTTTATATTTTTGTTAAAAATTGCGCTATTTGTATTATAGATATTTATGTGGTCGTGTGCGGGAGGGGGCAGGGATGAGAAGACGAAGGAAAGGTGCGGGTCAGCCCCACGATGTTCTGACAGTGATCCAGGGCTCCTCAGCTGTGCAGTGTACATAACACAGATGTTGGGGAGTCATCTGTCAGCCAGGCCTCTCCTATGGAGTTAAAGTTCTAGAGGGAAAAGAATTTGACACAGTGCTGTCACTGTTTCATTTTCACAATAGAAGAGCATGCAAATATTGAACCTCCTGCTTAGCAGTAGTGCCCTGTCTAATGTCTGTGCTGGTTAGAATAAAAAATCATGGGTGTATCTTGGGCTCAGAGATCTGACAAAGGTCATGCTATGTTGGGCATTTGAATTGGAAATTGTCTGGACTTAGATTTTATAAAGCTCCCACTGTTGTGTGTGGGGAGAATTTCAGCAGGGTTTTGTCCCTGGAGAGGCCTCTTAGGCCCTTTTCTGTCCTATGAATGAATTTAGATGTGAGGGTTACTCCTGCCTTAAAACTGTTAAGTTCATTTTGCATACATCCCTAGAGAGAAAAACTGGCAGATGCTTTTGTCTTGGAAGTGTTTAAAAGAAAACTGCAGAGCAGGAACAAGAGAGAAAAGGGGCCCTGTGTGGAGTCCCAGAACATTTTGGAAATGGCCAATATGCAGTTTTCATCAGTAGGAAGGCGGGGTGCAATATGGTGCCTGTAGCTCACAGGGGAATATGAATGCTGATTAAGCATACTCCCAGGCTTTGAAATTCTGAAAGCAGTGTCAGAATAATGGATGTTGAGCAAATGTCAAGCATTTGTTAATTTCTCTGTTATTTGGAGTTTATCTACCATGATCAATCAAATAAACTAGTGCTTCTCTCTTGTGGCATATGTCATTGATATGGTGATTAGGTGGCTGGAGAGACCTTCTGCTTTTTTTCCAGGTAACAGATTATAAACGAGTAGACAGAGCTTTTTAGTTAAAGATTTGTTTATGGCTTGGTTTAGTAGAAATTTGTATATTAACTGAGTACTTTGGAGGCAGTATAAGAAATCCACAGACACCCGCCAAAGATATTAACCGTGGTAGTATTTACAACGGCAGAGCTAGTACTGGTGTCATGATTCCTGTCTCGGTGTAGTTTTTAGTAGAGCATAACACTTTGATGGAAAACTGGGCAAAAGAAATAGATCATCCATGAATTCTGACCTATTAACATTTGTAGATAGAGGTTTTGATTCATTTTTATTTTTCTCTTTTTTTCCAGTTTCAGTGGTTAATTCTAACTTTTCCTTATTGAATTTTATTCGTGAGAGGCAGTAACTAGATTTTGTTTCATGTGATTCAAGTAATTTCTACTATTTTAAAGAAGTAATGCTATAACGTTTTGACGTCTCAAACAGGACATTAAAAAAAAAACAAGGAAGTAAAAGGTTCATTTCAGCATTAACTACAGATTATTGTGGAAGGCTAACCTTGTGCCGCGCGAGGAGTGGTTTCCCTCCGAGAAAGTGAATGGCTTTACCCGCTGTAGTTTCATTAGGGGATGAGACGAGGAGACGAGGACGCAACAGACCGGCCACAGGGCATTGCCTTCGCCCCAGGCACCTGCCGGCCTGTGTGGTTTCTGGAGGAGTCTCTGATTTTTCTCCATCCACCGTGAGGTCCAAACCATTGTGGCTTTCCAAAGCAGAACATTTTTAGCTTCCTCATCAGGTTAAGATGCTTTATCCTCATCATTTGGGTCTGGCTTTTGGGGGACCCTGTGGGTACAGTGCAGGTGCGCTGTCTGGCACGTGGGCCCTGTGCGCTTCCCCAGTGCAAGTGCTCCCCCGCCGCACGTGCTCCCCTGCAGCACGTGCCTCCCCCACAGCCCGTGCTCCCCGACACACGTGCTTCGGCTTTGTAAGAGAAGACCGCAGTGCTGACCGCTGGTCTAGACCGCTCTCGGGAAGCTCCACGTGGCCGTGACCCGAACGCAGCAGCCGAAAATCATCAACTTCCGTCCGATACCAAACTCTCTGCTATTATTCCTAGTTTGGATTAGAAAAACATGAAAAAAATCTTGTTCACAGTTTTTAAAATTACTATGTAATAGTAAGAGAAAGTTTGAATTTTAGTTACTGTTAATTTTCTTTCTTTTTCTTGAGACAGAGTCTCAGCGTGTCACCCTTGGTAGAGTGCGGTGACATCACCGCTCACAGCAACCTCCAACTAACCTCCAACTCTTGGGCTTAGGCGATTCTCTTGATTCTCTTGCCTCAGCCTCCCCAGTAATTGGTACTACCGGCGCCCGCCACAACACCCGGCTATTTTTTGGTTGTTGTTTAGCAGGCCCCGGCCAAGTTCAAACCTGCAAGCTCAGGTGTGTGTGGCTGGCGCCCTAACCCCTGTGCTAGACTACCGAGTCTGTTTACAGCGCTGCGGTGGAAGGAGGGGCTGGCAGGGGCGGTGGTTGGTCGGTCTGTGCCCTCCTATCTGCTGTGCTATTTCCTACTTTCCTTGTTTTCCACTTAACTCATCCAAACTTCGGAAATTTTTTTTTTTCCCCCGCGTGTATTATTGCAAAATGGCTCAGGTTTTAAAAAGTGCTAGAATGAAAACTGTTTCTGAGGGATGCAAATTGTGCTGGTAGCCAAAACGCTTTCAGGACTTCCCTCTCCGCACGTAGTCTCAGCGCACATGGCACAGACTATTCATGTCTTCAGTGGTGACAGACGTTGGTAGCCTGAGAATGATCCGGCATTTGGAAACAGACATCATCCAGTTTGATGAATAAGGGGCTGATGCCTCAAGGTGGGACATGATTATTTTGGCATGTGTTACAATTTAATAATACATTTTTTACTGTATATTTATCTATGTTTCTAGAGCTGGTAGCCACCCTGGATTTGGTAAGGTGTGAGAAGATGTGACTATGAAATGGGCTTTCTTGCTTGACGTGTATGGTTTCCTAAAGATAAGTTCTATTTCTAAGCAAAGGCAGCATTGCAGCAAGTAAGTATAGACATTCTGCTCCTTCTCCAGCATTATTACTTTGGCCAGACATAGTGGAATAGATTAGTTCTCTTTCGTTAGCTGAAAAATCCTAGCGCCTTGTTGCTCTATCCCCTGCTGCCTAAGTGTAAACTCTTTCCTTAACTAGTAATCATTATTTTTTGCCCCCCTTTTTCCCTTCTGTGCTCTTCAAGTATAGTATAACTACTGAGAGGCTAAAGGCATTTCCTCTTTTAATTTATTACTATTATTTTTTAGAGACAGACCTCACTCTGTTGCCCAGGCCAGAGTGCAGTGGCATGATCTACTCCAACTCCTGAACTCAGGTGATCCTCCTGCTACAGCCTCCTGAGTAGCTGGGACTATAAGTGGGCATCACCATACTTGGCTAATTTTTAAAGTGTTTGTAGAGATGGGATCTCACTACAATGTCCAGTCTGGTTTCAAACTCCTGAGCTCAAGCAATCCTCCCACTTCGGCCTCCAAATGTGCTGGGATTACAGGTGTGAGTCACTGTGCCTGGCCTACATTTCCTAATTTGTTTCCATTACCCACTTCTCTGGTGGATTGTGTTAATGAGGCAGACTTTTTAGAGGAAGAAGAAAAATGAAGAGTTAGATGATGTGTTAATTAGACCATTAGTCATGCAATACCAGTGAGGTAGTTCAATATGAGATTTTCAGTTGAATTTTTTTTTTTTAACATTATTTGTTTAGAGAGGAAGACCATAGCAATTCTGGAATTTTGTCCTATAGGTTAAGAAGCAGTTTCATAAAACTTTCTCTTTTTTCTGGTGGTACTGATGGAAGGGGTGTAGGTACTTATTTATTTCTCTCTTTGGGATAGAGTTTGAAATAGGATTAAATTTGGTATTTATTTTTATTTGCTTTCTAATTTTTATATGAACTTTTTTACATTTTTTCAGGAATTACATTTAACTCAGAGTAACAATGTAAGCTCCTTTTCTCCTCTTAACGTCATTGAAACTCAAGCCTTATCTCTGTATAAAGTGGTCACGTTCTTCATTCTCTTTGGAATGGAGTTATACCTACTGTAGGGTTGGAAGAATCACTACAGAAGGCTAATAAATCAGGGAGCCAGAACCCTCAAGAGAGAAACTTTAGCATGTTTTTTTTTTAATTCCCTTATTTGGTTCAATGCAAATTGATTAAATATTTTTTGTGAAGTTTGCTCTTTTTCTTTCTTTTCTTCTTTTTTCTTTTTTCTGAGAGTCTCACTCGGTTGTAGAGGCTAGAGTACTGTGGCATCAGCCTAGCACACAGCAACCTCAAACTCCTGGGCTCAAGTGATCTTCCTGCTCACCCTACCAAGGAACTGGGACTACAGATGCCTGCCACAAGGCCCAGTTAATTTTTCTATTTTTAGTAGAGATGGAGCCTCCATTTGCTCAGGCTGGTCTGGAACTCCTGAGCTCAAGGGATCCTCCCTCTGATGTCTCCCAGGGTTTTAGGATTACAGGTGTGAGCTACCATGCCCAGACTTTTGGTAAACTTTAAATCACAGAGGTAGAACTTTAAGTAGCTAAATGTGGTTAAACATCACTGATGCACAGAGATTAAGTATCTGGTTGAATTCTGTTTCAACAAAATGTTATTACAGAATTCTTGTAACAAATGTTAAAACCTGTAGACTATTTAGATGCAAACAACTAGTTTGCGTGTGATTCAAAACTTGGACAGCTTGCCTGTGCTTCAATGCTGAGTCCCACCCTGAAGAGGGTAGTTATACCCTGCTCTGTGCACTTGACACATGCAAATGCTAAATACAGTAGCAGCATGAGGTCTCTGTCATTAACAGTAATTTATGTAATGGAAGCCACCTGGCTGTTTTTTATAATTAATTGCTTGTAAATAATAAATTTAAATATAATTTATAGTTTTCTAAATTTGATTACTATATAGACCCAACAGCAAACCTAAAAAAAAAAAAAAGAAGAAAAATTGGCCATTCCATAATTTACTGCTATTGCTTTTAAAAGAATTTTAAAATAAATATCAGCCGGAAATATTTTTGGAGAGCAATGGTAAGGATGTTACCAAGTCCTGCTAGCTTCATTCAAGTTGCAATGCTAATTTTGAAACAGACTCATTAATTGACTTTTTATAATTATTTCAGTTGATCTTTTAAAAGTATTTTATGTATGATTTAATACACATGGACGAAAGTATATCTACTTAACCGTAATATAGTAAAACTCTTTTAATGTTTTTCCCCCTATTTTGTATAATTCCAATTATATTTTGAAAAGAATTTACACATGGTGAAGAAACATATAAGCATAAGACATTTGCCTAATAGATTTAACATGCATGATATCTTAATTCAAGAAGGCTTTTTAGCATTTCTTTTTGTTTATATAGCCAAATGTATCAGCTGCCAAAGAACTGTTTTTTTCTGATGTAGTGGCAAACATTGGATATTCACGTAGCTTAAGGAGAAAGGGAGCTTTAGAACCCTGTGCTTTGTGCTTCTCTTTCATTAAAAAAGAAAAGAAGGAAGGAGGAAGGGAGGAAGAACTGCATTTGTGGCTTTGTGTTTCAGATTTAGCCACTGTTTATTGACAATTACACATGTATCAAACTTTCTCAGACTTTATGAATTTGGTTTTTTAAATTCATACCTCTTTCTGAACTGCATTTCCATGAAAAGCTTTATCTTTTAAATGTCAATGTTACTATTTTGTACTCTAGTGAAATGATTATCATTATCCATGTATGAAGTGTGCATAATACTTTTGTGAAGGATTGATAGATTAAAGGCGAAGTGGTGTAGCTTTGAGCTGCAAATGTATAAAATAGAAAGATTTTCCTCTAGATCAGTAGCGTTTCCCCTTTACTATGATTTAGTAAAGTTTAGATAAATCAATCATACTGTTTTAGTTGTACCTTAAATTTTTTTTTTTCTGGAATACTCTTTGTTCTTTTGTAGCAACTCAAGTAGATTATGAAAAACTTAGTTCTTTGCAAAATTGCATGTTACCTGCTTATGAGAGTGAGGGAGGCTAGCTCGGGTTGTCTATGAGAATAAAGATGTGGCTTCTGCATGTGGTCAGGGCGTGCCTGCCATCCATCACCTCCATGCAGACAGGAGACTCGTTCATAGCTTGGTTTCTGAGGTCTCATAATCCCTCAAGAATTTAGAATGTTGTTGACTGTCCCCATTTACATCACTGAAGAAAGAGGCTTGCAACAGGTGCAGCTGTATACTAATTGTAGGGTGTGCTTAATCTGTCCAGAGGGGAGAGTGACTCCAAATTTGGTATCTTAAAGAGTGGAGTGACCTTTTAAAGTCCCAGGATGGGAACTGCCAACAATTGCAACAGGCTAATTATACCCACAAGGAGTTGTGAGTGCTTTTAAGTTTTCCTATACACCTAGAAGTTCAGGGAAGGGTTTGAAGTCATTAACATATGACAGATGCACTCCCTTTTCAAGGGCTCCTATGATAAGTTTTGATTGTAGAAGTGGGAATTTGACCTGTAGCTTATCACTTGCTTCATTAGCTCGTTTGAGGATAGGGAGGTTTATTTATTTATTTATTTGACATGGGTGTTATCTTACCCATGCTCCAGAATTCCACCCCCCTCATTCTCTCTCCTGATACGCGGTCACCACAGATAACCTTGATGCTGGTTTTTCTACAGCTTATTGTGTATTGTGTAGTGTTAGGTATATTTTAGGTATAAATATATAGAATATGAATATGTTCACATATCATATGTTGTTGTATAATATGCTTATAAGTGTACCTTACTTGAGCATGTCTGTTTCAGAGTTTGGATGACATTATTTTAGAAATACTGGCATCTATGCGATTTCTGTTCTTTTTAATGGAGAAGGTACAAATAGACTTTTTGGCTTCTGAAGATGACAGAAAGTCTGACTACGACATTTCTACAAAGTTGACTACGTTTTGAAGTGGGTGAGAATAAGGAAGTGAAATTGGGGTTTTATCCTCGGAGACTCTTTACACACATGAAGGAAAGCATGTTTCCCAAGAATGGGCAAATGATACGGGTACCCCTGTAAGGAGATGCGGAATGAATCACAAAAGGGTCTCCTGTGGTAAACCCCATGACTGCAGCACTTAAATGGAATTGCTTTTTATTATCTGGTTAAAAGATCACCCCAAATAAGCCATATAGGATTAAGGTTAAAAACCTTCTGGGTACAACTAGTCTTGGGTAATTTAATTCCCTCTCACAATATCTCTGAATTTATTTGCTTATGATCATGTCGGTTTCAAATCCTTAAAAGATGATCTACCTCAACTTTATTATTAAAATGTTTTCTGTTAAATTAAAATCTCTGTTTGTAGAGGTCATCCTTCGTTTAACTGCTAAGGATGTTTTGTAGATTTTATATTCCCAGAGAGTATAATCATATTTAGCTGTATTCTCGTCAATTACCAGCAAGCTCTTTGTACAATTAAGTGGTGGTTAATTTGTGTTAAGTAAGGTTGCCACCTGTCTAGGGATTAACCCACACAGGTTGGAAGTCACAGACACTTTTGAATTTGGGCTTAAAGGAGTAGGAGATGATTTATTATTTCTCTACTCCTACTTTGGTGGCATTTTCTGGGTTGATCAGCAAGTGTTTTCTTGATCTCTATGTTTGTGAGGCTGATAGACTATGTTGTTAAAATTATAGGTGTTGCTGGAAATCTGTGAACAGCAGGTGTAACCATCCTTGGCGCCCATTGAAATGAAATGGAAGGCTCTTCCACTGATTGCCATCATCTCCACTCTTACTATACCTTATCAGATTGTCAGGTGGGTGGGAAGTGTCATCCTGTGTGTGGATAGTTTGAGGACCAGGATTGTGTTCAATGGAAATATCATCTTATCTGGTGTCTGAGGTCAATAAAACATGAAAAACATTAGTGATGTAGTTCATGGGGCAGCATGAGGAGGTAACTTTACAGTATTTAAATAAGCTGTGGAAAATGTAAAAGTGATTAGTTTAAAAAATGTGTTTTGTTTGAAAGGTTTCCAAACAGAATGAAAACTACAATACCTTACTTCCTGGGACCCGAGGTGCAGGTGGCTGCCTCCGTCTGGGGCCTGGAGCCCCTGGAGCCCTTGGAGTCTAGTCTATGATCATGACCTACTTCTTTGAAATCTGTGTGTGTTTCATTCTTTCCCCCCCTTCCTCCCTTCCAGGTTCCCCTCCCTCCCTTTCTTTCTTCTTTTAGTTTTTCCTTCTTTCATTCTAGTTAGAAATTAAATTTATTATAGTTGTACAAATATTCTTTTTTTATTATAATTTTTCTAACGGAGACATGATTCATATACTAGAGCATTTGCCTTTTTAAAGTGTGCAATTCAATGGTTTTTAGTTTATTCACAAACTTGGTGCACCCACCACCACTATCTAAGACCAGAGCATTTCATCGCCTCCAAAAGAAACCTGGTACCCATTAGCCATCACTGCCCATTCCCCTTACTCATCTCAATCATAGGCAACTATAATCTACTCTCTATCTCTACAGGTTTGCCTGTCTGGATGTTTCCTAGAAGTGGTATTACATAGTATGACTGGCGTTTTAAACTTAGCATGATATCTTTGAATTTCATTCATGTTGTCACCTTCTTTTTTTTTGAGACAGTCTTATTTTGTTGCCCACGGTAGAGTGCCGTGGCATCACAGCTCACAGCAACCTTCATCTCTTGGACTTAGGCGATTCTCTTGCCTCAGCCTGCTGAGTAGCTGGGATTATAGGCGCCCACCACAACACCTGGCTCTTTTTTTTGTTGCAGTTTGGCCAGGGCCAAGTTTGAACCTGCCACCCTTGGTATATGGGGCTGGTACCCTACCCACTGAGCCACAGGCACTGCCTGTCACATTCTTTTTTATTGCTGAGTAATCCATTGTATGAATATACCACATTTTGTTTATCCATTCATTAGATACTTGGTTGTTTCCACTGTTTGGCTATTATGCATAATGCGTCTATGAACATTAGTGTATACAGTTTTTTTTTGTCAGTGTATGTTTTTATTTCTCTTGGGCAGATACTCTGGAGTAGAATTTCTGGGTCATATGGTTTAACACTTTGAGGAACTGTCAACCTGTTTTCTTACTTTCTTTTTTCTTTCTTTTAATTAAATCATGATTGTGTATACAAATGCAATCATGGGGTATAATATGCTGTTTTATATACAATTTGAAATATTTTCATCAAACTGGTTAACATAGCTTTCATGGCATTTTCTTACTTATTGTGTTCAGACATTAATATTCTGCATTTAGTAAGATTCACCTGTACCCTTCTAAGATGCACCGTATGTGTGGACCCACCAATTTCTCTCCCTCCGCCCATCCTCCCCTCTCCCCTTCCCTCCCTTGCCTCTTTCCCCATATTCTTGTGCTGTAATTGGGTTATAATTTTCATATGAAAGCTATAAATTAGTTTCATAATAGGGCTGAGTACATCGTTCTCCACAGTGGATGCACCATTTTACATCCCCAACAGTAATGTCTGGTATGAGGCTTTTTGCTTCTCAGCATCCTTAATGACACCTGTGGTTTGTCTGTCCTTTTGATTATAGCCATCCTAGTGGGTATGGCTTACGTCATTGTGGTTTTGATTTCTGCTTCCTCATTGTTGAATGATGTGGAGAAGTTTTTTATGCATATTTCTTCTTTGGAGAAATGTCAATTCACATTCTTTGCCCATTTTTAAATTAAGTTGTCTTTTTAGTTAGGAGAATTGTTTACATATTTGAGTCACATATGTCTGTGATTTACAAGTATTTTCCCCTAGTCTCTGGTTCTCTTGTTCACTTTCTTGACATTGTCCTCAAAGATTATGCTTTTAAAAGGATCTTATTTCAGAAGGGAGTACAGAAGGCCAATACATAGATATCTGTAACCTTCCTGTAAGGAAAATGTTATCACTCCTTAGTGAAGTTCTTATTGTTTTGGTTAAAGTTGTTTCTCTGTAGATAATATGTTAAATTAAAAAAAATACTCGGTGAGCAATCTCCTAAACATAACTTAAAATGTTGGGCATATTTTAATATTTACCCCTTTAACTTTTAAAATTGTGCATATATCTTGATCATATATAAATTAAGTGACCATTTGGTATGAGCTGTATGTCAGTAAGATGGCAAAAATAAAAATTGTGCAAGTCAGTAAAAGCATGATTTAAAACAATAGTCAATTGTAAAGAATTGAGGCTCTATCAGCTTAAAGTGAGAACACTTGAACTGAGTTCATTTAAAATGTGATTAATCGGAGATGGTTTATGAAATGGAGTCCCTTAGGTGAGCATTGGGAAGGGGCCCCCACCTTTCCTGGGTCACCAGATTCAGGCCTAAGGATTCAGATGAGGCTAGAAGTCTGCTTCCCAAAGCTAGTTTTGCTGCATTGCTAATGCTTAGCCCTGGCAGGTCACTTACTGTCTTGGAATTCCAGTTTGTTCCTGTGGAGACCAAGAGCTTCTGTTTTCCTTTACACAGAGATACTGTGAAGCTAAATGAGGGCTGTATAAAAGCTTTCAAAAGAATATAGTGCCTAGGATAATGCCTAGCTAATCTGAAGATTAGTTTTTGTTTTTGAGACAGAGTCCTACTCTTTTGTTCCAGATAGAGTGCTGTAGCATCACAGCTCACAGCAACATCAAAGTGATCCTCTTGCCTCAACCTCCCATGTAGCTGGGACTACAGATGCCCATCAGAATACCCAGCTAGTTTTAAAGATGACATCTCACTCTTGCTCAGGCTGATGTGGAATACTTGAGCCCAGGCAATCTACCTGCCTCGGCCTCACAGAGTGCTACAATTACAGGGGGTGAGTCTTAGTGTTTTGTGTAAGGCTTTGAAAGGAATCTTTCTGTAGTCTCTGGGAGAGAAGTTACTAAGTGCTTCTCCCTCAGACAACTCCCCCTGTGACCACGCCGTTTAGCTCGCTGACTTTTCAGGCCGTGGCATGCACCCTCGAACTGCTCTGTCCGAATATTATCTTGGGGTTTTCAGATATTGAATACATTGCTGAAATAGTGCATAAGCAAAATCTAACAGACGTTCACAAACCGTAATATGGGAAACTTTCAATCAGTAGGCAGGTATTTGCATTAAAAACAAAACAGATGACAACTGCATCAAAGCACTGGGATAATTGCATGTTGAAATGATATTTGACTGTAACACGGGGGCATGTAGAAAGCCACTTGGAATTGTGGTATTGTGGAGAAGCACCTAATTGCTTGTTCCTCTTGTCACTTTGCTTCTTTTAAGTGACTTAAGCAAGGCAGACTCTTAAATTGTGCCTTTATAAATCTTTTCAGTTGTGTAATGTGAAAATTATAAATGTGTGATTATCTAGTCGCAGTTGTGTGGTATATCATCCCCTTTGGATAGTTAATGAGATGTTGGCTTTTGTGCCGTTTATCTTGGGGGGATAAAGAATCACCTCCTTTCACATTTACTTCTTTTTGGCACACTTTATCTTTGATTTGGATTGGTGTATATATAACTGTATGTGATTTTGAGGGTATGTGTGTGTGCATTTATTTTTGACTTACTTGTAAGGATAATAAGAATGTGTGAAGTTTAGTTTTTAGCTTGATTCTATTTTATTATAGACAAAGGTACCTGCCCTGTTTGATGGCTATCATTTTAAGAGAACTTACAGCATCTTTCTAAATGAAAAATCATTCCAGCAGTTTCTAATATTGGCCATTTTCCAATGTCTGCTTTTAGAACTTATTGGCCAACCAGGTCAGACATTATTAAAGTTCAAGGTTTCCAGTGGAAAAGTAATGGTTTTCTGCTAGTATGAATTTTAAATGTTGCAATTTTCATGTGTTACAGCATCACCTGTTCTCACACATCACTAAAAATGTATAGAAGTTTTAGAACAAATTCAGGGTCAAGGTTACTAGAGTGATGATGCTTCTGACTCATTCTCCTAGGGTTATGCTACCCAAAATATCTGCATAGCAAGATTCTTTTGAACAAGTCATTTGTAAGAACTTACTATCAGAAGGTTTTTTCTTTTCTTTTTTTTTCTTTTTCTTCTTTTTCTTAGAAACTTGTATAGATACAGTTGGAGGATTCAGTGTTTCTGAACAGGAAGGCTGTTCGCTGTACTGAAATAGATGGAGAGTTCTTCAGTTTTGAGGGTAAATATGTGTTGTGTTCAGTAGAAGAAATACCTTTTAAAACTATAATTTAGGGGAGGCTGAGTCTTACGCAGTGTACTTTTTGAAAGTCCACGCCCCAGCACATGGAATGTGTCAACAAATAGCTACTTGATCAATATTTGTTGAAATACTGAATACATGAACTGACCACCTATTAAGAGAGGCTTCTAAAAGTATAATTATTATAACATATGACGTTGCTGGATTTAACGAAGAGACTAAGAAGATTTACATAAAAAATCATCATGGGCTGGTTGAATGAATCCAGGTATAACTGTTATCTTTTTTGAAATGAAGTGAAAGGAAATGAAATGTCCATAGTTCATAAAATCAGTCACTTTTTAAATTGCTTAATGATGTTATCTCAGAAGAAAAGGAAGGAGAAAGAAGTTTGCGTTATGGGAGTCAACCACTTCATTCCTGAAATTGATTAATATTTCACTGTTAGAGGTGTTGTCTTGAACTAAGAACTTCTCCATTTTATCAAATGAATGTCAAATTGTTTTGTTCTGTTATTTTCTTTTTTTTTAATCTGTCAATTTAAAATAAATTTTACTTCGAACATTTGGATGAAAATATTTCAGATTGTATGTGAAGCGAGCACATTGTACCCCATGATTGCACCAATGTACACAGCTATGATTTAATAAAAAATAAATAAATAAATAAATTTGATTTATTTTTTAGGTGTGTACATTAGTGCAATCATGGGGTACTATGTGCTGGTTTTATATACCATTTGAAATATTTTTTTTTCTATTTTTATTTTTAAATATACAGGTGTTTATTAGGTTTCCACTTTTTGCATTCACAGAATTTAAAAGGCTTAAAATTTAATAACAATAACGGTGTTTAAGATAAGGACTAGAAACAAAAACCTCGAAAAGAATGAATGAAGATAAATATATTCAGAAAAGAAATCAGACGATTACTACATCGAATACTAAGCAATACAAATAATAATAATGCAAAGAAAGAAAGTAACATTCACATTGTCAAATAAGAGTATGTCTATTATAGAATGCTTTAAATCTGAGGCTCAGTATGGTGTCATCAGTTAACTAATTTTTTTTTCCAAAGTCTCAAAAAATAGACAACTAATATTTATAAATAAAAGTAAAAAATAATTTCAAAAAACAGATCATGCCAAATATTATAGACAATAGAAAAAGAAGAAATATTTCAAAGTTATTCTACTTAACGTGGATATACCTGATATTAAAATTGGAGAAAATATATTGTTATAAAGGGAAATTACAAAGATACTTCACTTATAAATGAGGATGCAATATCCTAAACAACATATTAACAAGTTGAATTAAAAATTAATGCTTAAGTAATGTACTTTCAAAATTGAATCAGTTTATGTGAGAATTAGTCACTATTTTCTTTCCCTCACCCCTCCCTCCTTCTCTCTCTTCTGCTTTGCCCTTCCCCCACGCCTCACTGTGTCATTAATTGTCATTAATTGTCCTCATATCAAAGTTGAATACATAGGATTCATGCTTTTCCATTCCTGTGATGTTTCACTAAGAATAATGTGTTCTACCTCCATCCAAGTTAGTACGAATACTGAAAAATCTCCATTTTTTGATGGCTGAATAATATTCCATGATGTACATATACCATAGCTTACCAATCCGTTACTGGGTTGAAGGACATTTAGGCTGTTTCCACATTTTAG